>JAVQJF010044413.1:0-11781 GCA_036023855.1 Gadopsis marmoratus | reverse complement strand
CCCCCCCCCCCCCCCCCCCCCCCCCCCCCCCCCCCCCCCCCCCCCCCCCCCCCCCCCCCCCCCCCCCCCCCCCCCCCCCCCCCCCCCCCCCCCCGCCCAACAAAACAAGAAATAGAAGAGACACTATCTCTGGCGGGTGGCATTGCCTGCCTCTTTCCGTCAGACATCTTCTCCATTGTTGCTGCCTATCGATATCAGCCTGCTCAAATCGCACACATTACCCGCCACCCACAGAAGAGGAGGAGCAAGGTCTGCATAAACAAACACGATGATCTCTTCCAATCTTACAGAAGACGTGGCACATCAGTGGCAAACAAGCCTTTCACATTCTGGCATGTTTGTACACACATGGATACACACGCATGCAGACACGTACACAGGCACGCTCCACGTGCGCAGCATGATCAGGGTCATTAGTGCTTGTTAATTAGAGCTGTGTTTGTCAGGGGTGTGTTGTACGTGCTCAGCACTTTGCTAATGAGCTAACTCAATCAACCACCTGCTGGGACCAAGCCTTTAATATACTAGACTAGCTTGTAGACAAACACGGATGAAATTAAAACAGGACTATAGCTGCCTGCATCACAGAACAACACACCTTTAACTTCAGCAGTTCTCAATTAGCGGGCTGTGGGTCATGGTACTGTTCTGATGTAATCACATGACAGTGCCTGGAGAGAAAACCTCAACCCTGTTTATGTTATTCACTCTTCCAGCAAATGAACATTCAGTCTTTCTAGTGACCGGATAGATAATTTTTTATAACATGAAGTGGAAACTAAGGGCTGCAGGGATTCATTTGAGCACTGGATACAACATCAATATTTTCATCTTGCCTTTATTTGTGAGGCAGTCATTATCACCTAACCTGCAACATTCATGATATTGGCTTGCATGGTCTGCCATCTATTTTCATGTTTGATGCAAAGAATTATATACAACACTAAGACTTTTGTGTTATAGGAGAAGTTTAAACAGGCCTGCTGCCCTGTGTTGTTCCACTTCATTTTCGACATTCTTTGTCATTAAATGTGACAAGTCCCTCTTGAGTCTCCCCTCCAGATCTCCACACGCACATGCCAGACATCTCATTTGATTGACTCCTCCCTGTGCGCAAATTGGTGGACTGCTAAGTCATGTGTCTCAGCAGGAACACATTGTACATATTATAGTGGGATAGAAAAAAGGCCCTACATAGGGATATCCATTACTGTGTATACCATGCATGAGATGTCCCTGTAAACACTTCTAATGTTTCCTTTAAGAACAAACACACAGCAGCTCTGAGGAGGAACGTCATGCCATGTGCAATGAAGTGTGTGTTTACAGGTTAATGTGTGTGTTGTATGCATTCCAGCTGTGCGTGAACATGACCAACGAGCGGCTGAGACAGCACGTCTCTGAGGTGCTATTCCAGCAGGAGCAGGATGAGTGTCTGCAGGAGGGCATCGCCATGGAGACCCTACGCTCCCCCGGCAACCAACCAGCCGTTCTGGACTTCTTTCTTCAGGTACTTTGCGTCGCTGGTTTAGACCAGTCCGGTCCAGTTTGGTGCCTCAATACGCAATTCAAAATTGCAAGCCCACCCAGAGCTTTGACAAAAGCTTTAAATTCACAGGATTCAGTTCTCAGACAATTAACACTTCTATTTAAATTGGAAATAGTTTCAGCAAATTAATTGCTTGTTTTTTTGTCTTATTTAAGTTTAACTTGTAAATGAGACACCCAACTGTGTAGAATGTAAAACTCAAACTGGAATATTACTGGTATGACTGGTAGTAGTTGCAACGTGTCTCTGGTTTGATTGTGACCAGGGACCTTTGTTGCATGTTACCCTTTCACCCCATGTTTCCTGTCTGTGTCTACTATCTCTATCAATAATGGTTGAAATGCCCAAAAAAGATAGAGGGACAACGCTACCCTATGGGGATCAATAAAATTGTCATGATGAAAATTACCATTATCAAGGCTGCTTTGTAAACATGACTGACATAGATAACATGTGAGCATCTGTTCTTCCTCCAGAAGCCTCAGGGACTGCTGTGTGTGTTAGATGAGGAGAGCCAGAGCCTGCGGCCAGCTGAGCAGACCCTGTACAAGAGGCTGTCAACGCAGCTGGACTCCAATCCAACTCACGGCCTCTCTCTCACAACCAAGGATGGCAACGGAAACCCCCCACCCAAAGACCAGGGCCCTGCTTTCACTGTCAGCCACTATGCCGGCCAGGTCTGTCTGTATTATAGAAAATGTTATTTATGTAACTAAATGTGACTGAGGTAGACCTCTTAACTCTTCTGAACAATAAACACATCCTAAATTATGACTGCAGGTAACTATTTAGCAAAATCAGTCTGAAAATCAAGCAAGAGGCTCTTCACGACTTTTGCAACTATTAATTATAGATTTGAAAAACAAATCTGTGCCTTATATTATCTCATCATCTATAGGATGTTGGGTAGCCTTAACACTTGTGTCATACACTGCTGCTTCTGAAATGTGCCTTTGTCAAGTGTGTGATTTTCTGTTGTTACCATGCACATGTCATATTTTAATCCATTGTTTTAATTTCAACTGTGTCCCCATCGGTGGAAGAATGTGTGTGAATGTGCGTCCCCTGTCTGTTTGTCTGCCCTGCCATTGACTGGTGACCAGTCCAGGGTGTTTCCCTGCCTCTCGCCCAATGATAGCTGGGATTGGCTCCAGCCCCCCGCGACCCTTCGGGATAAACAGTATGGATAATGAATGAATGAATGAATGTTTAAATTTCAGGTAATGGAACAAATAGTTTCTTTCCTACTGAAGCTGCAACTATTTTGTATGCATTCAGCTTAGTTGCGTTTGTGTTTACTGGCGCTAAGGTTTGCCCACATGATTGACAAACGTCTTGTTTTTCTCTACCATCTCTTCTGCGCTCATTTATCTGACACTGGTTATTAACATCAGCTAACACTGCTAGGTGGAACCAAGCCTTTAATAACAATTCAATTGATTGATTGTTCGTAGCAAGCATTATGCAGGGGAAAACTGCAAATATTAACAGTAAGGTTTTTCTTTAGAAGACTAGGTGGCGATTATCCACATTATGAATGCCGTGATGGTAAATAAAATAAAAAAGATATTCTGTCAATGTGACAATGTTGCGTCACGTCAACACCCTCATACTGAAAGGTTTTGTATAGGTTTTCCACAAAAATAAAAATCTAGTACTCAAATGAGCTCCAATTTGTGCTTTTACAAACAAATATGTAATTGTAATCGGTATATTCATAATTATTTCATGCTGCAAATAAGATTAAATGTCCTGTTAAGTGAATGTCCTTGTATGATTTGTTTTTCCACCAGATTTCATATGACCTCACAGGATCACTCACAAGAAACCTGGACTCCCTTCCTCAGAATCTCTTGTTTACGATGAAGTGTGAGTACCCAATGAATAACACGCATATGAGCATACTGTGGCGTCAGAGCACACTTGATCAGATGCACTCTTGTCTAAACTAACAGCACACAAAACCACTCTTTGTCTAAGGGTGGTTGCGTTTGTACGTGTGTGTTTCTTCCCATATGCAGCAGACAGCACCCTCTGTGTGCATATTGTCTATAGAAGGTGCCAGATGTGAGGTGTTGTGGTTTGCAGGACACAAGCAGTCGTTGTGTGACTGCCAGGCTAGTCTTACGTCCAGCAGCCTAATTGCTATAATTTCCATGATGAGGCTAATCTTCTCAAGGCTAGCCCTTCACTCACACTTGGCTGTTGTCCCTCCATCTGACGTTGCTGCCGTTCAGCTGCACACAATGACATACGTACTATGTGGTTTCTTCGTATGGCTGTTATCCCCTCCCCACTTTAAGTTTGAGTCTTAAAGATAGTAGGAGGGCAAAGGGATCTATGTAAGTTTATATTCAGGTGGTGGCAATTATTGCTTTAAATGAAAAGACAATTAACCATGGAGCTGTGTGTAATTACGTCATTAAACAAGTCCATGGCTCATGTTTGTTTTTCTTTGCTTAGTACACCTACCTGCCATCATCCACCCCCCTACCCCTATCCTCTCTCTCTCGCTCTCTCGCTGTCTCTCCCTCCCCTCCTCTCTAAGCCTTTCAGATGAGAGCCACACACCTACGTTCACACACATGTTGTTTGGCTTTCTGAATGAGCTTATTGTTGTTGTGGCCCGCTCCACGTGTTGTCAAATGGCATGGTCCACCCACTCTTGTTGCCTGACTGATTGTTTACATGGAACTTTATGCCTCCTTCCCACCCTCACTCCTCATCTGATGCTTCTTTCCTTCCTTGTTTACATCCTCCTCACCATTCTTCCCTCCTTTCTTTCTGTCTGTTCCCACCTCTCCTTATTCTCCTCCACCCCCTTATTTCCACCAATGCCATTGCTTCTTCTCACCCTTATTTTCCTCCCTCTCTCTGTGCGTATGTGCTTTGTACCCAGCAGCCAGTGAATGTGTGTTACTGCAGCAGCTCTTCCAGTCCAAGCTGACTCAGACTGGTTCTTTGGTGCCAGCAGCCCGTGGCCATGCTGGGCTGAGGGGGCCTAAAGCTGCCCTGTTGCTCCACAGGATGCCATCAGCCTCTCTTGTCACTGCCAACACTGTCCCCCAACAGCCCCGGAGATACCATGACCTTACCAAGGTACAGTATACTGTTCACGGAAGGGTGAGTGCAGGACTTTACATTGACCACACACGCAGCAAGTTTGTTGCACAACTACATTGACTACATTCATTTGATAATTAGCTTTGAGGCAAACATAGGATCAAAAATTGCACTGCTCATACTAGCTTTAGAAACTAGATGTTCAAATATAGGAACTGATGAGCCGAAGGAACACAGTCAGACACAAAGTGAAACAATCAATCAGAAGCTCTTTGTTCCAACAGGGCAACTGAATGCTGTGCCGATCAATGGAAAAACAGGGATAGTATTTTTCGGGTAAAAAAAACAACCGTCTAATTTAATCTTCTTCCCAGCACAGTGCTATATATAAACCATTGGGAATTGGATTTGTTTAAGATAGAAATTCCTCAAGCATGCATACACACGCACACACAGTCTCGTGATTCTACACTTTTCTCATACGTACAATCGCAAATCGCACACCTGATAAACGTATTCTCAATATACCAAGTCTCTTTTTTCAGTCTGTCCTCTCCCTCTCTGTGCCTCTGTCTCCATTTTATCTTTTTTTAATGTTTTGGAAAGAATATTGTACTGGTGCACATGTGTGGCTGAAAAGGCTAGCTGGTTGTGTAACGTCCTAAGGGGTTCTGCCTGCTGTCTCTGTGGCTCATTAGCCATCTAGAGAGCAGGCTTACATAAGACCTCTTTTACCTCCCCGATCTGTCCCAGCAGCCTTATATAGTAACATTGGGTAATATTGCAGTACTACACTGGGTGTAAGACAACATAAGACAATAAATGCCATGGGCCAGGTTGGGCTGTAAAGCATATGAAACAGAATAATTGGGACTTACAGGTCTAATGGGACAATTTAGTGTGCTTTGCAAACATCTTACAAAGCATAAATACAAATGTATTTTTAAGTATCATGTTTTCATCTCTAGTCAAAGCCACACAGCCTCATTTGTTGTTAATATGTGATGATTATGTTGTAATGATTTCATATTCCTCAGTGGCCACTTGAAGTAAGATGCACAGCTATCTCACATTTGTTCTTTCTATTGTCAGATCTTGAAGAAGAAAGGCTCGAGCTCCTTCCTCCAACGGCTAGAGCGTTGCGGGCCCATCACAGTGGCTGTCCAGCTGAGGGTAAGAACCATTGCCCTCCACTCACCACATATTTGTAGATTTTGTAAGAGATGGACAGGCCTGATTCTAAATAACGTCTCTGAATTATAAACCATAATGATTGGTTCTCTTTTCCATAACTAATGTCATCATTAATGAGCATGTTGACTCATTGGTTAGTACTTGTCCCTCACAGCAAGAAGGTATATAAGGAGTGTACGCTGCCTCTTTCCCAATGCATGTTGGGCCAGTCTTCAGCTCCTTGAGACTAAACCAGTGTGTTCATTTTACCTTTGTCTTTATTTTACCGATTACCCATTCCCTACATAGAGTACCTGCAAGCATCTGGATCCGACCTCAAATGAAGGCAACTATTTGTTAATGAACCATAAGGTTTTGTGTGGATTTGGTCATCATTTCAAGAAATTGCTGTATGTTTGTGCATCCTCGCACACCCACTGCCTCACCCTAGTCCTCAAAACACATTATTCTCACTTATACACAAAACACAGCCTTAGCAACAATGTAGCCCTAAGACCTATTCAGAGTAGGGTACTGTGATTTCAAAAGTTTATGAAGCAACAATAATTTTCAGTTAGAGGAAAGCAGTTCAGTGTCTGCTGGTGACGCAAGAAGGCTGTAATGTGGCTCAGAGAAGCAGTACCTTTGGTTTGAATTAAACCAGTGTGTTGCACAATCAGAGTTGCGGGCTTGTGGTCGACGAGTCCCTCGGGGAATGGCAGGGAAGGAGAAAGTGGGCTGAAGAATGATGCTGTACCAAGCCAAGCATGAAACCCTCCACATTAATGAATGAACAATGAACAACAACCACTGTGTGCCATGCACATGCATTTGTGTGTGCATGCGCATGTTTGGAGGGAGGACGGCAATGTGAATGCTGGTAGTGACGTCCGAAGATGTGGGGTGAGGTGTTGATCATTGTACCCAAATATATGCAGAGCATAGGCTGACGTCAGTTTGAGGAGTAGAAAAAACACAGATGTGTTTACATCTATGTGGATGTGCATCACTTTGTCAGAAACACAACGTGATCTCACTGTAGCTCGCAAATCAAGTTACAACATCGGAAGGAAGAAGCCAGAGAGCCCTTCCTTTTTTTCTGTAGTGCTTACTGTACAAGAAAAGCCACGGGGCTCTTCCAAACCCAAACGCTAATAAATGTTATTAATCAGACATGATTGTAAAATGACACAGTGTGTGCCTTTGACTGCATCTCCCTTCCTTTTTCCTCTTTCAGAACTCCTTGTCAGAGGTGATCAGTAAGCTGCAGGCTTCCATTCCTCACTTTGTGGAGTGTGTGCGCCCCAACGCCAGTGGTCAGCCCGACAGTTTTGACAGCTTCCATGTGTCTACCCAGCTGCAGTACATCGGGGTGCTTGAGATGGTGCGCATGATCCGTTATGGATACCCTGTCCGCCTGTCCTTCCCAGGCTTCCTCAGCAGGTCAGTGCCAGAGCTTGTTGCATAATTAACAGCACTGCAACTGTCATAACTCGTCCTCTGAAGTTCTTGTTTTACCTCTGTATGCTGATTCATTCACTTCGCAGCCTCCTCTACTCTTTCAGCTTCTTCCTTATAGGAAAGGTCTTAAAGATAATGCTCTGCTTCTTCTCTTTGTGTCACTGATCTCAGTTGTTCCGATACATTACGCACCCAGCTGGTCGGTGTGATCGCTGTCAGCTTATGTGGGACACAGTGAGCAGGTCAAAGTAGGCTGAGAGCTTGACAGCACGTGCCTTCTCTACATCTGAAAATGAATGAGAGGGCATATACTTTACAGGATCGCACGCTCATATGCAGACTGACACACTACCATTGACAAGTCGCAGCAACCTTACTGTCAGAAGCACAGAATGACCTTGAATGGCTTTTTTAGAGTATGATGGCAGTCTATTGCAGCTGATGAACACCACTATTACATTTCCCATGTCAGCCCGACCCACATACACATTAACCAGTCAGTTGTGTGTAAGGTCACCATGCCCCACGCTTGAATGTTCTTCATTATTTCTTTACTTAACTCTTTCACTATGTTCCTGGCTTTCCTGCAGAATGGTAGATCCCTGTTAGACTGCTTTAGACTGCTCCTTGACTCCATCTCACTAGCCTTTTCTTTTGCTCTGTCAGTTGTTTTTCCACTCTTTTGTTGAAGCAGCAGCGAGAATGTGTTTCTGTCACACCACCTCTCCTCCATGTCTTTATCTCACTTTCCTCTCAGTTTGGCTGTTCATCTAAAATCGATCGCTTCCTGTTCCTCTGGAAATACTGAGAGGATTTTGCCCCCCCCCATCCTCAGTCTGTCTCCTGGCCTCTCTTGTTATGAGGTTAAAGGGATTAGCATGAACATTCCTGCCAGATAATAAAGAGAAGACAAACTGGTCACATGACCCCCAAACGTTTCCACTACACTGCTGTAAACACCATCACATCACCACAGCTATGGATGAAGTCAAGTCAGTTTTATTTATATAGCCCAATATCACAAATTACTGTTTGTCTCAAGGGGCTTTACAATCTGTACAGTGTACGACACCCTCTATCCTTAGACCCTCAATTCGGATACGAAAAAACTCCCCAAAATGGGGAAGAAATTGACAAAAACTTCAGGAAGAGTAGCAGACGAGGGATCTCTCTCCCACGCTCTTATTTGGTAACCATTATAGTTTTTGGTCAGATTTCTTGTTCTGAATTCATTTTCTAGTGGTAAGTAACACTTAACTAGCAAAGGGATAGTGAAATAGGTGAGTGAATCTCACATAATAGGTTTTCATGAGGGAAAAGCTGAACAGCCCATGTCAAATGATGAAGTGAATCCAATATAGATTGTAGTGTTGTCTGTCCATAAGCCTACTGCCAGTTCCTTTGTGTTTTTGATGGATATACCTTGTAGAGCCAACACTCTCATTGTTCAAGCTGTAATTGAAAGATTCCTGGTGAGGGTTTTGTGAAAGCTATTTGTTAAGCCATGTGTGTGTGTGTGAGCTATTATGTGTGTCAGGATGTGAGTGAGTGTCATACATTTGGCAGCCATGGGTTGTATGGTAATCTCTGTGTTAGCAATGGGTGTGACCAGCGGATAACTGAGCATCACAAGGGCCAGCTGGTCACCAGAAAGGGGAAACGTAACCATTGCGAGGCTGGGTATGAACCGAAGTGTGTGAGGGAAATAGGGTGTGTATTTCCAGTGAACTGGCCAGACATACGTCGAGGTGATTTTGATTGCAATATCACTCACAAGCAGCTTCTGAGATTGCAGGCTGGTTTCCAGGACATTTTGTTGTACATTTTCATTGCATTTTCATTCAAGGTATTGTCAGCAGAAGAATAGGGAGACAGGACAGCTCATTTTATTTTGGGAGTTATGATCAGCCATAACTCTACGTGCTTTGTGTGAGTGTTTTTTTGTGTTCATACAATTGGACCTTTTGAGTGTGCCTTTGTCTGACGTGTGTCTCTGTTGTTCTGTTTATACATTAAGGCTATGCTTAATTTAAGTGGCTGCCACTCACAAAGACACCAGTCAGCCCAGCCCAAGTGCCATTCATATCTCTCTCTCTCTCTCTCTCTCCCTCTCGCTCTCTCTCTTTCTCTTCCGCTGTGTTCAACACAGACGGGGCCAATGAATGAACACAGCCAAGAAGGGAGCTGCTGCAGAGTGGGGGTGGACTACACTGCTGTCTCCACAGAGCTCTTTCTCACTCAATTTCTCATCCTTTTCTCACATGTTCTCTCTTCTGAACCACCATTTTCTCATCACCATTCCCATCATATCATCTTCCTGCCTCTTCTTTCTTCTCGATCGCAACATTTTTTATTTATTTCTTCCATTCAGTCTTCATCTCAATTTTGTCATGTTTTGTTATTACTTTTCGTCTTTCCGTTTGCCACTCTGTCAAAACAGGCCCCGACCCTCGACTAATCAAAATGACGGGCCAATAAATTAGCCATTAATCTTGAGGTTGCTATATTCTCACACTTTCTCACAACACATACACACATTTGCACACTGGAACAATGCAGGCCACTTCACTAAATCGTAGTTGCTGCCATATGAAAATGACATTATTGTCCTGGTACACCTGAGTGATTTATGAGGAAATCAATTTTACTGTTGCTTTCATTTGTCTTTTATGATACAATGTGTAAGTAATGTGTTGTCAAGTACTACCACTTGAACATTACATCTCTAAATCGCAGCCTCCCGTGTGTGTTGCTTCCCTCAGAATTTCATTGTTACAAAGTGGCATCAGTATTCATAGAGATGTCACAAATGCATATGCGTCATGTTTTCTATATGGCTGTCCTACCACCCAATGATGGATAAACACACATTTGTAGGCTATAAGTTACAAAATATCTGATCACTGGGATGAAAATTCATGACTAAACAAAGCCAATAGGCCTTGAGGATGTGGCAACTGAAAGTTTGTCTGATGGATAGGAGCATCTTCAGAGAGGAAGCAAGTGGTTAAAATTCCAGCTGCATTGTCTTTAGAACCTTTGTGATGCTCAGTAACAGTGGTCACTGATGGCCCTTTGGTCACAGAGAAACATATTATTGACTTGTAGTCCCCCCCATTTAAACTCTTAAAAGTGTTTATTTCACTTCTTTGACTCCATATGAATTCTTGTAAAAGCCAGGACCATCGATGGTTGTCATATCCTCATAGGGTAGGTCATGGGTTTACAGAGTTCGTTTGTGTTTTATGGGCCTAGTGGGACAGTGTGTGCTGTCTCCTGGACTGGATTACAGGTTAGGTAGTGTTCAGACAGACGCAACTCCTGCAAATCAAACAACAAATTCACCTGTCGTCACTTATTCATTATTAACACAAGTGGTTTATACTTCTGCTTGTTATGTTTTCCTCATCAGATGTGTGACATCATCAGCTGGCTCTGTTATGATTAGGGCTGCTCCCCTTCCTATCTGTGTTCCTGTCTGTCTCTCTGTGGGGTGTATGCCTATGCCTGGGCGTGGCCGTCAGATTCCTGCTCCCGCCAATTCCCCTGTGCAGCTGTGGCTCATCCAGTAATCATCTCTGTGCTTAAATACCCGGTGCGTCGCTGTTTAACCTGCGTGGTAAATGACCTCAGAGCTGCTCAGACCGCTAGTCTAGCTTCCAGTTTCAGGGTCCTGGCGTTGTTGTATAGTAACACACTTTCTATTCGACAGTGAGTGATTTATGAAGTATGAGGGGGGTCACAGGTCGTAATGTTCTAGTCGAAAATGAACAGCGTAGAAAGAATACTGGAAGTAACTGCTAATAAGGGTAGAATGTTTTGTTTTTATTCCACTCACAATTTTTATCTGGTTCAAATTGGCAAGTTTCCCTCCATAAGCCAGCCTCTGTCATCCTTACACTACTCATTTATTCATGTGTACACATTAGGAATTCATACCACATGTAAAAGCATTTACAGTTATTTACATATAAAGAGCTATATATTTCCTGTCACTGAATTTTGTGTCAATATTTTCTCTTGCTCATTGTCCCTTTCACCCCCACAATTTCAGGCACAAACAAACCACTGTCTCCATCCAACTGACCATAGCAATGGTTGCCCAGGGCAACGCCAATAGGAACAGATGCTGTTTGGCTGGTCTGCCATATGACCCCAATGACCTTTGAACCCATTGTTTCTGAAAAGGGGGGGGTGTTACTATGTTTCGTCGAAATGTTTAAGTTCAGCACTTTGAGATCTTTTGTCTGTGTAACTCTAATGTTTTGTGTTTTTATTTGTTTGTCTCAGATATAAAGACCTTGTGGTCCCAACTTTGGGAGACAAGAAGAAATTGTCACCAGAGGAGAGATGTCGCTTAGTTCTGCAACAGTCCAAACTCCAGGGATGGCAGGTGTGTGAGTGTATGTGTGTGTGTGTGTGTGTGTGTGTGTGTGTGTGTGTGTGTGTCTATGTCTTGACTCTGTCAAATGACTTAATCCCTAACCCTCTATTTAAAAGATCCCATGGAATCTATGACGGCTCGTTCCAGCTGT
>JAVQJF010044401.1:0-50325 GCA_036023855.1 Gadopsis marmoratus | reverse complement strand
TCATTTATACGCCTGTAATACTGTAAAATCTCCTCATTGTTCTACTGCAATCATCCCATAATAATCACTTATTTGTCTAATTCATTTGTATATTATGGGATGGTTGTGGATAAGGTGATGCGTGGTGTGTGATGTGGTTGTCTAACAGTAATATTACAGGATCTATTAAGAATAATGGACACTAAGTCTGTGTAGATATTTGATACTTCTAAAGAGAAGACAGGAAATAAGGAGAGAGATGAAACAAAGGTCACTGATACAAGATAATAACTTGAGCAATATAAACATGTTTAACCACAAGGTGTTCTTTCAGCTATTAGCCGAAGCCAAAGTTCTCAAATGTAAGATATCGTCCAAACACAAGAGGCTGGACGAGTCCACTTGATGCAACAGTATGAATCCTTTAAAGGATCTCGGTACTGCTGCTCATCTTTAAATCTGATGAGGGACGAACGCTCGGCAGAACGTGTGTCGGTGTGCAGCTGCGCTCCTGCAGCTCCTGCAGCTCCTGCAGCTCCTGCAGCTCCTGTAGCTCCTGTAGCTCCTGCAGCTCCTGTAGCTCCTGCAGCTCCTGTAGCTCCTGTAGCTCCTGTAGCTCCTGCAGCTCCTGCAGCTCCTGCAGCTCCTGCAGCTGTCCGCCTGCCAGACACGAGCAGCAATCGTGGGCGTTGTTCTCCACGCTCAACGCCAGTACGTCTCACTACGCCTTATTATTTATTCATGATATGTTTGCCACGGTGGCAAGCAGACTGATGTTTGTGTTTTGCGCTTTTCCGCACGTCTGCTCGCGGCCTGCAGAGTTTTCATGCATAATTAACTTTGCTGTGAATTTTCCAGCTGCGTCTAACGTCGTGCGTGCGAGTTACAAAGGCAGTATTCTGACCCAACAACGCGTCCCTGTGCTGCACGCCGGTGATGCTGGTAGGAAATCTGCATTGCAAAGGAGCCATTATGTTTTACGCCCTCTGTGAATTTCAATGTGGACTCGTGCACAGATTTCCACGCAGAGCACAGCGGAAGAGTGGCTGTTTTCTATGTAGAGCTCTATCTTCTGAGCATTCACCCCAGATAGTAATATGTCAGACTCCTGCCAAGAGCATCTATTATGGCCAATTTCCACTGCAGCAGTACGCAGCCTCCTGGACCCTGCCGGAGGTGCTGACACAGGAGGTGTCCTGTGACCTGTCGTCCACAAGGTTGGCATGTTGGATCCCCGACTCCTCCTGTCAAAGTGGCTGCCATCAGCAGAAAGCGTGTAACTAAGCTGTATAAATGTAGCCGTGGGAAAAATGTCATGTATTAGAAATAAATAGGGCCCAGATTGTCCCACATTTATTTTAATTTAATTACAATTAAACAACAACCAGCAAGATGACTGAATGTTTTCTTAATTTATTTCAACACAGTTTAACATCGTCCCTCCCCAGTCTGCCTCAACTATAGGCTAGTCAGGATGGGAAGATAATCATCCCAGCCCCAGAATATGTGCATATATTTCTATATATTGTGACGTCCCGGGAGGCAGGGCACATCACCGACCCTCATCAGGCCGGTGTAGTGCGAGGAAGTACAACAAAAGCTCGGCTAAACTTAAAGGTTGGTGTTTTTCAACCCGTTTGCAACAAGCCTGAAACGATAATCACTCAGGGTTCTGTGTTCGTCCGATTCCTCTGTCGGCGAAACATGAGCCGTCCTTGGGACCGACCGTGTCCTCCCGGTCTCCCAGAGTGCGTCTCCCACCCCTCTTCTTCTTCGGGAGCGTTTCTGGCCTGACGTCAGCCACCAGTTCCCTCACTTCTCCTCGTTCGATCCTCTCTTTGACTGTCAACCCCAGTCAGCCACAGCTCTTCCCTGCATCTGCCCCTTTTGTCCGTGTTCTCTGCTCATCTCCTGGTAACCAGGTTCTGTGGTCCTGCTCTCCGGCCATGCTGGTTTGTAGTCTCGGCCGGCACATAATCCCCTTCTATGACTCCGCCTCTGGCGATGTCACAATACATATGTATACATATATATATATATATGATAAAATACTGTATCCACATCAACTTCTTCTACTGTCAGTTGTTAATTCCACCTTCCTATGAACACACAAAAGCCTCTCCGTGTTTCTGAAGTGTTCACCCTTGAACTGAAAAAGAAATCCTCCTTTTTTTCTTCCTCCGTAATGCTTTCATCACTCAGTAAATCGGCCTGCCGTGCGGTGCAGATGCAGGCGGCCCGCGCAGAGAGAGCACAGCAGGCCTAATGTGCTGTGAGGATAACAGTCCGTTTTAATCGACTCCTCCTGGCTGTCAGTCAGCAGTCCTGACCTGTCAATCAAAGCACATCCTTCAGGGCTCATGGGAATGGGGAGGAAACCTTTTTGATTTCATTAACTCAATTCAATTCAGTTTTATTTGTGTAGCGCTGTATCGTAACAGAATGATCTCAGGACAGTTAGGGTTCTACCACGTCATATCTGTACCATCATCTGCATCACTACAGTCTGCAGGGTGGCGCTACGTCCATGTAAAGGTTGCAGCCTACAGCTGTAAGCTTTGGAAATGCAGCTTTTATTGAAATGGAAAAGTGCCCTGCTTACCCTTTAGAGACTAGCCCTGAAATGAACCAGAAGTGAGCGGCTGATGGCGAGATTAATGCTGAAGTGTACGAGGCGTGGCACGTCTGAGCGGCGCAGAGGGAGAGCTGCCGCCAGAGCCTCGGGTTCATTACCCAGCAGGGGCACCTCCGGCTTGGCCCAGGGCCCCAGAGATTATGACTGTGTTCATGGGTGGGAAGCCAGTGAGGGAGCGTTTCAACAGCTGTAGCACGCTCCCCATCTCTTGCTTGCGGGTAGCAGCTCAACACACCCGAATCTCTGAACCCAGCTGTTGGTGGTTGAGATGCATTGTGGGCGATGCGTCGATATTGATCCTGTTGTTAAGCTGCCCATCGTGAGTCTGTGTTATAGGAGTGCTGCAAATCTGTGGCGCACTTGCAGTTGATACCTGGCAAAATGGCGGCATTACATAAAGCATTAGCTTGCGTGTGGCTCACGATAGAAACACGGGAGGAAGGAGGAGGATTTAACGGATGACAGAATGTTCTATCGGAGTACCACAGTAGATAAACGGTGTGGTGAAGCTCCTCCAGGCCGTCATGAGACAGGAGCTCTAATAGACACATATATGGATACTTTGGTACATGCAGTTCCTGCCTTCCTGCCCACTGTCCCTCAGTGGCAGCTCAACACATTGAGCGCTGTGTCCTCTCTATGGATCCCTGCTGGGTCTCTGGCCAGTTCAGGAGCCCACTCGTCTGTCCCAGCAGCAGGATGACTGAGCTCGTTGTGCCTCAGCCGGTCACGTGACAGCTTTGTGACCGTCTGAATGACTTCCCCCCCGCAGCCTCAGTGTCATTATGTTTTATTGGAGGAGGCTGCTGATGAAAAGAAGCCGGTTGGCTCTCCCGCCGGGGCCCGGGGCTCCACAAACTCACAGCAAAGCCTGCTGGGAGACTGTCGCCATGACTGCGTCGGGCGACGGGCGACGGGGAGAGAGCGGAGGAGAGGAAGAAGACATGTGGTCTTTCTGCTGGTGAAGGAGACGTAAATCACATGTTGCACTCACACACTGGGGTCAGCCACCATCACAGGTCCTAACCTGCGACTGAGAAAGCAGTTTTGTTTCTGGCTCAACGTTTGAATACTACTACTGTTATTTGTACTCCCCATAGTAAAAGTTGTTTTTAAAGGTACCAAGATGAGCGCAGGGGTACGGTGTCACTCATACATGTGAGAAAATAAGGCCAACTCAGATCTCTTCTCATCCTGTCCTCATTGTCTCGTCTTTCTTTTTCTCTTTCGCATTTCCTCCATGACTTCTTCTACTTCTTCGTCCTTTGTTATCTGTTCAGAGACAGAGGGGCCAAAGCACCTTCGCATGGTTTCTAACTATCTCAGCCGCGTCTCTGCCATCCAGCTGTTGCGCTAGCCGAGAGGAAACTAGACAGTAGTGTTAAAATAGTAGGTGGCGTGTGTGTTTGGTGGCGACTCTGGCTGATCATATCTGCAGTCTAATGACCAAAGCACAAATAACAAGCTGCACACAAACTGTTGTGTCCTTTCCAGATTGTTTCCCATCATTCTCTGCTTCACACCTATTGACCTCGTGCAGAGAGAAAAAAACCAGCTGATCAAATGAACTGTTCAGTCTGCTGAGGCCTAATTCAGCCAATAACAGGAAACGATCATGCAATACGTCCCCGCACGCACAAGCCACCAGCAGCAGTGGAAGCAGCAGCAGGTTTCCATGTGGGCGTCTGCAGTTGCAGGAGGAGACCGTAGCATCACATCGCCGAAGGCTGCGTGCACTTGCATCGCCGTCACCGCTACGCTCCGGCAATCAATGAAGCCACAGAGACAGATTAAATTAGATTAGCGGGGCTGAGCTTTAAAGTCAAATCAGCAGCTAATGGGCTCCAACGCATTTGGCAGCAGTGACGGCGTGTCTTTCGTAAGTAAAGGGCAGTTAGAAGGCGCGCCGTGCCGTTAACCCTCCTGCCACACAATCGCGCCATTGTGTGATTCTGCTGTCAGTCAAAGAGCTGCAAAGTTTATCCACAGGCCCGGCGAAGATTTATCTTGTGAATAAAAGTTGCCATGTCCTTCATGGTTTAGTTCTGCACTTCTCTCCTCAGTGTTGAACCATAACGGTGTTTTTCTGCTGAGAATAGAAAGAAGGAAATATTTGAACTCCTCTACATTTGTTTTGACAGCTGTATTTACTTTTCATGTAAAGATTCTATTAGAAAGATGACTAATAAGATTAATACGCCTATAAAATATAATAATACATCATTTGGGTTGTGACCTCAGTGTGTCTGTAAGTGCGATTCCATCTGTGTTAATGCTCATTTTTTATTTGTTGAATTGTTCTACCTCAATGTGCAGCACGAGTACTTTTACTTTGATACTTTAAGTACATTTAGCTGATACTACTTCCACTTTTACCACTTTTGCTTAAGTAGGATTTCGGCTGCAGGACGTTTTACTTGTAATGGAGTATTTAAGGAAAGCATCTTGCCATGACTGTGTATTTTTGGATTCTGCACGTCTTCTAATGGAGGAGTTACTGAGCCTCAAAAGGACAAAGTCAACAGGCTAAATATGCCAGTAATTAAGTGAAATTAGAGTTCGCATTTATTTTAGGAACTGATTGGAGGTAAAGGGGGAACAAATCACGTTTTTAACAACTGACTGGAGCTTTTTTAAATATATTTATATATTACTGTATTTCTATCACGTCTGACAACCTTTTCTCTAACTTTTATCAGTTTTCTGGCTCCATAAATGATGTAGCCTAATGAAACAGTATTAAGCATATTTGGCTGTAATTACTTGGTTCATAGGATGTACTGAAGTGAACCAAACGTTCTGTACCACAGTGGCTCCCTACCAGGACCCTCAGAGTTCTAAAATCCTCTTTCCTGCTGGAGAGGCAGCTAAAGCTACAGAGCCGTGAAATGGGGCCACGGCGGCGGCTTTCGATTTACAGCAACATGTTGTTGACTAGTGAGAATATTACAGTCACACTGGTGACATGTCAGTCAGGTGATTAGGGTCATTTATTTCAACTGGACACATCTGCTCTTCCTAAATACCTTTTATTACACTGTTGCTAATAGGTCACAAAAGCTCTGCTAATAGAAGCTGAGGCTGACATCCCAAAGCATTCTGGGAAAAATTAGCAACACCCATTTTTGCAAAGAAGTGTGAATGATGGGCGGCTGGCGCTTGCAGTTGATAATCATGCTTTATTGAGTGGGGACAGTGAATAATTGAGCATCTCTGTGTTCCTGCAGGGCCTCTGTGTTGGCACCGCACAAAGCAATGTGGAGGAAATAAGAGTCCTGACGCGCTGAAAACCAGAGGTATGACTCTCACACGCAGCTGTAACCTCCCACGAACACACAGACAGATGAATCCCGGCGTGTTTACCTGCATGGGCGTGCACGGCCTCATGCAGGTACTGACAGCAGATGGATGGACTGTGAAACATGCTCATTCTCAAGGATTTTCAACGTACGCACGTCATGGCAGAGCAAACACACACACATGCCCACCAGCTGGCCACAACTAGCAGAGTGTGATCTGTGTATTGCGGACTGGGCAGCACGGGTACAGTTCCCTCATCAAGTGTACCTGGAGCAGGTTGTTGTTGAGCCACGGGGGCAGCAGATGTGGCCAAAAGCCTAAAGTGGCACATTCCTTTATATCTGTATACAGTATAGGACCCGGCCCAACTATCTGTCTCTGCTGCTGCCATTTTTAATCCGCAGTGCAGCAGTGAAGTCGCCGTGGGGGTTAATGAGAAGTGTTTTTTTACTTATCCCATGCAACATGTTTCCGGGCAAAGATTGCACCGGATGAAAGATGTTTCAGTTATTTCCTAATCCCGAGTGTTAGCGTGCCGGCTAGATTACAGTGGGAGAGGATGGCACTGATTTCAAGATTAGTTCTCAACATTCAGCAGCAATGTGCTCTTTGCCTCTTCAAGCAGCCGGGCTGCTCGCAGGGACATAATGTAGACTGCAGACCAGACCATAATCTCTGATTTTACTGTGGAGGTGATGGTACAATATAATCCACAGGTCAGTCCATATCTCAGGTCTGGGGCCACGGTGTGATTTGGTGAAGTGGGGGCTCTTCGGCCATAATTCTTACTGTAAAGTTTCTGGTGCTCAGAAGTTGGTATATAGTCAATCATAAAAAGAAAAGTACTGCTTTATTTCAGTACTGCTGCATCATTAATAATAAAGACTCCAACCTGCTTAGTGTCAAATATGGAATGAATTTTAAAATAGTTGCACTTGCCTGTGCGTTCAGGGGGCTAACACGACCAGCTAACGGACAACAACCGTTACTTTTCCCAAAATGCTTTGGATTAAACTGTTTTATGGTTATTGTTTTTTAGCATTTGTATCAGTAGCTATTAGAATTGCAATATTAGCTGTTGGGTTGAATCTGAATACTTTGGTTTAAAAGTGTAATCCTGCTTGGCAGCTGTTGACTGTATGTTTGGTGAGGCCATGTCCTGGGATCAGTTGGGCCCTGAAGGATCGCACCTCTGTGATATATTAGGTCTTCAGATTCAAATGCATGCCTTCGAAGGATGCGGCCGCCGAATTGAGACACAGCTGCAGGTGTTCTGGAGGCTCGTGTGGCCCGACAGCGTACCAAGACGTGAGCGTGGAGATTCATTCGTAACCTTGGGAACACACACGCAGGGCTGAGAATTCCAAACTCAAGGACATACGTAAGGACTTCCCAAGACACGTACTTTTGTTTACTCTTCCATTTATCAAACATCTGTATGTTAAAAACTAGAACTGAAACAAAACAGAGCCTGTTCCTGCCAAACAGCCGGCAGCCGGGCCTCATGGTATTTTTAGTTTCAACCTTCTGTTCTACACAGCAGCCATTTGTTAGCTTCACTTGTTCTGCGATGTCCACGTCCAGCCTAGTCTGAGGCGTTTCAGTCACGTACCAACATCCCAAACCCAGCCCGCTGACAAAGGAGCGGCATTGTAGAAAAACCAGCCGAGCAACCGACAAACAGCTGCAAATGAAGGTTTTTTAAATTCATCAATGGATTAGTGGAAACACGCCGAACAAGGGATTCTTCCAGAAATCCACAGTCAGCTGAGTGTCCGACACTCATGGCAAGTGTATTCATCATGCCGGGACAGTCGTCGCTGCACTAACAACTCCTTCATTACGTCTGCTCCAGTTTCCTCGGGAGCTCCAGCACGTCTCGCTGCACAGCAGAATTACAGTTTCGTGTGTGACAAAGCTTTTTTTTGTTTGTTTGTTTTTTCCTTCCCGGACGAGCCTCTCGCCGTGCGAGGTGGCGGCGACGCGGATGGCATGCCACAGAGCACGGCAGGCCGCGTCAGGACAACTCTGCAGAGGCAGCACATCAAGAGCGGGCCTCGCGGTGGGAGCGTGGAGCAGATGTGTGTAGACGCGAGAGTGTGCTTCAGCAGTGCTCTCGCTGGGTGGGTGGTGTTGTACGCTGGTCGAGAAACAGAAAATGAGTCACAGATTCCAGTCATGTTGTCATGCCTCCACTTCCCTCTGCCTCTCACAGAGCTTCTGCGCTGTGTGCTAAGAAGAGCTAAACAGCACAGCGATAATTATCCCACACGCCGATATTCATCGCTAGAATCGCTCGCAGCCATGAGACAAACACATACTTGCGTTCGCCTTTTGCCTCCCCGCCGCTCCACAGCTGACTGCTCGGCGTCTCCTCCTTCCAGCTGGATAATGACTGGGCCAATGTGGGCTGTGCAGCTATTCACTCAAGTGTCAGCGTCGCCCTCAGACTGTGGCTCCAGTGTGGTTTCCACCTGACGCTGAGGAGACGCAGTCAGCGGGTCGAAGCGGTACCTCTAATGAACCTAGTTAAGCTTCACTCCATTATGTTGACACATCTGGTGGCAGTTTTTTGCCCACACGCTTTCCTTCCTCCGCCTAATTAAGTGACCTGCTCAGGATCTGGGCTGCAAACTGAAGTGTACCCACCATAGCTCACGCAGAAGGAACTGTACTGGATGTTGTACTGGAAGGCCCCACCACATCGCTGTTTTATTGATGATGTAGTAATTAATAACTGTTTTTGGTTTTTTTTGGTCTTCCATCACATAAAGACAGATGAAATAGAAGATACACTAAGTGTCTTAGACTACGTCCACACGCTAATATCTTCATTCCAAAATGGCGTTTTAAAACAAACGTGGATCTCCGTACACGTGAGCATTTTATCACCAATTCAGAAATAATCTCCGTCCATACTATCACATGAGCATTCACCTGCGCTTGGCGTGGGCGCGCCGGTGTAGACAGGAAGCACATTGTCCACTCTGCGTGGGTTGCTTTAGACATGTGATAGGTGTTTGACGAATCGGGGAAGGGCGTGCTGTGACTGATGAGGCCCAATCAGGAAGCGAACAGCGGTGTTTGGGTCCTCACTAAAACGCAATCGCGGAGTTTTCAAGCTAAAACGGGTTCAGCAGCATCTTAAGAGGCCTCTGTTTTAGGGGTTATACAATGCCGGCGCGGTGTGGACGCTCAGTGTAAACGTGGCAGACGTGATGTGCTTTAAAATAAAAAGGTCTTGGTGTGGATGGCGTTGGTCCACCATGAGCCCCATGAGCTTCAGTGCTCCTTGGCATAGATTCTCCAGCGCGTTTCCATTCTAGAGCTGTTATCGATCGAAAATGAATCTGCAGGCGTCGTGATAATCGCGAGACAAATGTTTCCAGGAAAATTCCCCAGGTTTTAGCTTCAGTTCAGGTTGAAAGATTGGTCTGTTTGTTTCTTCTATGACAGACCATTCCTGTGCATGATTGTAGAACAGTGGGCTGAATATCCCAAGGTAAAAGTGCACACCCAAACAGCAAAAACTGGCCCAGAAGTGCAGTTTTGTTTGCCAGTAGCTGCTCTTTTTCAGGTGGATTTATCTTAGTAGTCAGGTCTAGAGGAGGTGGGATGGTTGACCTGCTCTGGGTGGTTTAATCTACACCTCTACAGAAAGTTCTTTTGATGTTTGTCTTCCGCTCACATCCCTCATCCCTCCATTGTACTTAAGATGAAAGAGGTGTAGGCAACCCAGGAGCTGGAGGGCTTCAACCACAGCTTTTTAATGATCTCTCACTTAACCCCGTCATCTTTCTGCTGCCTCCAGAGGTCGGCTGGGCGGTTGAGGGCCATGTGCAGAGGGCAGAAGTTTGGCTTCGGAGAAGGAGACGTGGATGTTTGTCTTGTTTGTTTGACAGGGGAAGTAACGTGGTTCAGAGTTTCTGAGCTGCCTGTGTTGAGCGCTGACAGGTGCTGGTTACGTGTTGTTCTGCTGCTTGCAGGAAGCAAGTGAGAGTATGTGGTTGTGTCTGAACGAGCTTACTGTGCAGATGGTACAGTGTCAAAACCTCATCCTGTCTTACCGACTGGCCAACTTGCTGAAGAGCCCACCTTCATCACACCTGCTGCAGCAAACTAATGACTTGCTCTGTTCGATGATTTATGCCTCAGAGGTTTCTCCTCTATTTCCTTCAAGTCAACTTCATCTCCTTATGAGGTTGAAGCTGTGTTTTTATTTTCAGTCGTCATACGTCACCACACACTCACATCGTTAGCCTCGGCTTGCGTGTTTCTAAGATAGCAGAAATGCATCTTTACAAGCGTGAGAGGCGAGGTGAGCTCCCTGTCTATGTACAGCGATCGGCCGTAACATCCAGGCAGCACGGCACCCTGAGTGGTCCAACAACCTGATGCTCTGAGTGTTCTGACTCCTTTCTATCAGAACCAGCATCACTGTTGCAGCAGTTTGAGCTACAGAAGCTCTTCTGTTGGATCGGACCACACGGTCCAGCCTTGTCTCCCCACGACCATCAGTGAGCCTTGGCCGCCCATGACCCCTGTCTCCGGTTCAGCTGGTTCTCCTTCCTTGGACCACTTCTGGTAGGTGCTGCCCCCTGCAGACTGGGAACAGCCCACAGGAGCTGCAGTGTTGGAGATGCTCTGACCCAGTCGTCCAGCATCACAGTCTGGTTCCTTGTCAAAGTCACTCACATCCTTCCGCTTGTCCATTTTTCCTGCTTCAACACATCAACTTTTGAAAAAGCAGGGGTGGGGTATCCAACAAGCAGCTGTAGCTGACAGGTATATTGTCAGAAGAGCTGCGAGAGGCTCCAGAGTGTACCAGGCCATCTGATGGCTTCACACTCAGATGGACTTATTATGGACACAGAGACTAACAATGGAGTCTTTCACTTGGCTGAAAAGCTTTGCACGGAAACATTTCTGTTTTCTAATTAGCCTAATCTTAACCCACCGAGGCACAATGACCATCAATGCCACAACAGAAATCTCTGGAGCAGAAAAACCATCAATCCCATTGGGTTTGGAGGTCACTACACAGAGCCTGAGTTATCTAAATTCACGTCGTGGACTGCACTTTGACTCCTCGAAGCTCTCAGTGTTCCTTATTTACCAATTCACTGGCTGACGGTTTTCAAGTGGTTCAGTGCTGTTAAGTGGTGCAAAAACACCAACGCTGACAAGAGAGCACTTTGGATGCTGCACTAGCTTCCTCTGCTTGGGGCAGTCTGGCTTGTCAATAATCAGCTGCAGTTTCCATCAGCACTCCACACGTTGGAGGTTTAGCTGTGATGTGGTTTTAATTATAACGGGTGTGGATAAGGGTGGGGTGAGGGCGGCTGCTGGGCTGCGGCCATATGCCGGCCTCTGGTCTCCAGGGACTAAGCCAGTGGCTTAATGAGCAGCCCCACAGGGATTAGTGCTACTTTAACCTCAGTGTTTTGACTGCTGGAAGAGGCCTCCTGCTCAGCTGAGTTACAGCCACTGATGGGTGGAAGAGGAGGAGCAGCTGTGGAGGCTGGGACCTCCTCATTCTTTTAGCAGACACTCAAAAATAACACAGTTGCATGAAGACATTCAAAACTATAATCTTCCATTACGGGGGGCTGGGAATTGTTAGAAAACCTTTCACACTAGTGCCAACACAATACCAGGTTTTCAGCACTGGAGTGTTTATTCTGCTCTACCAAACCCTTTTATTTAAAGACGTCCACACGCACACGCAGTTACACTATTCCTTTGCCTAAATAAATAGTCTAAAATGTGCAATAATTAGCAACTATCCGATGAAAGGGCAAGTAAACAAGATTTCAAATCTGATCTTAAATCCACTGCCAGCTTTCAGGGTTGGACAGCTTTGATGCTTTCAGCCGGCACCAAAAAAGTACTGACGTGCCTTACAAATGGCAGATATGATTGAAAGCCCTGAAAAGTCAAGTCTAGAAATACAGAATCTACAAGGCCATTATACCGTGCTGTGAAATATTCATCCAGGGGCAAACAGGACTAAATTGGGACGCCTAGGACCCAGAGTGCTGCTTGTGTACTCAGAGCTAATTGCATTCACCTTGCATCCTTAGCATGAAATCATTTGTGAGTAAATGGGTCAAATGAAAACTAGCAGTCCTGTTTGAAACATATTATGGACTTAAAGAAGCTACATGTCAGAGTGACATGAGTTCCATGAAAATAAAGGCTGTAATATGGAAAATCACATGTAGTCCACTTTTAGCAGATGGCTAGGCATCTTTTTTGGGCTGTGCTGTTATCAGCTGCTCCAGCAGCAACATATATGAGCTCCGGGTGCTCAAGTCCTGCATTGTACTGCCGACACCGTCGCACCACAGTCAGCCGCACAGTCAAGCAGTTGGCGATGGGTTAGTAGCTGCAGTCTAATCTGCTGTGGATTTTAAAATCTTTTCATTTCAAGACTTCACTCCACACAAATGGGAGCCCTGCCTGCAGCGTAGCATAAGCTGTGACACAGTTATTAATGTGCAACGTAGAGGAAACGCAGGAAGCAGGATGTGGGGCAGAACACTCATCTTTCATACCTGTAGCTCCACATTTCGTATACTTTCTGATGTTTTCCTACATTTGTTGCGTGAATTTGAAATGTCCAATTTCAGACCGACTGTGTGAGCGCTCTCACTATTCACTCCCATCACGCCACGTCAGCAGCGTAGCCCTCTTCAAACAGTATCTGCTGATTGATCTTCATGGAGGCCGCGTGCTCTGTTACGCTGTAGCCTTGATACAACAACAGGCGGCAAATTCCATCAGGCCTGCCTCTCACACAGGACGTCCCTGTGGTGACCAAAGACATACCTCATTCATAATCAAGTATGGACTTACAGCTTCGGAGTCTGACGTTTGCGTGAAGACAAGGAGACAAAACCCAGTTCTGGCACAGTGATCTATAATATTACAGTATCTGTGTTTCTTATACAAACCAATTCATATATGTATCTGCTTGATGCCACGCCCCCTGAGGGGAGCGGACACGGCTATGCTGTAACAAGAGTGACAGGCTGTGTTTGTTTCCACGTGCCTTCGTACAATCGAACCATGACTGATGGTCAGTCAATCATTCAGCAGAACAGGTCCTCTGCCACTGCCTGACCGGTTTCTCAGCTGTCAGTCATGTTTCCTGATGGATTCTGGTCTGCAGTAGTTACACACTACACTTGTACCAGGATGGTGGTGTTGTCAGTCAGTCTGTTTCTGTGGGTCCAACCATCTGTCCAACACTCTGGTGCAGATATTACAACAAAACTGCCAGACTGGCATGAAATTTAGTGTGAATATAACTGATCCCCAGAGGAAAATACCTAACGGCTTGAATGTCCATTGACCCCTGACCGTCCTTCAGGCCAAACCTTTCCCTCTCCCAAGGTCACATCCTCTGTTGCATTTCTGTCAATTCGATAGGCGGATTAACAACAAACATTACACATGCTGGATTTCCTGAAGTTATGTAAAATAAAAAAATCCAGAAAAGGCAACTCAACTTAACACAGCCTTGTATATTTCCTTCCTAAGGAATCGGGATGTTTGTGGAAGTGTATCGTTGCTCTGGCGAAGGCTCGCAGCATTGGGATGAGACTTGGTGGCCACGCGATGACTTTTTGTGGCCATGGTTAATGTGGAACCCTGAGAAATATCTCTCATTTTGGTTTTTTAAACTGATTTAGTGTTTCAAACTTTGCAATGTAGAGAAGCGTTGAAGCGACATTAACCCAAAATGTGGGGGGATTACAAAAACTTGTTTTAGTTTTTCATTTGAATTTGTGTGACATGTATTAATATTTGCATAATAGATCAAACGACATGATCATGTCATGTGATTCTATTTCACCTGAGGTCAACTAACAATAATATGGAATCAGCATCTAGGGCCTAGTTTGTACATGTGAGAAATTAAGATGACAAATATCTTTATTATTTTGACATTTGGTCGTTCGGATTCTTGCTGTTCACATTGCTTCCTCTGTGTGTGGCCGTGTTCTTCTGTGCATAATAAACCCAGTGAACACAAAAAAAAAAATAAAAATGACGAGCCTTAAAGATTATCCCGAGCCGGAACACAATCCTCTTTGGAGGAAATATTATTGAAATCACCGGAGCTACAATTTTTTGATGGTTAAATGTATAAAGGAAGTATATTACAAATCATATTCTCCAGACATAAGCCTGTTTTGTACAGACCTCAGCAGAAATCATTATCATCATTTTTATATATTTTTTTCCACTGAAAATGAAATTCCCTAAATTGTGACTCATGCAGCAATCGCAATATGATTTTCTTTGCAACATCGTTCAGCCCTAAAATCAACTCAACAAAGTAGAATGCAAGCTGGCAATAAGAAATATGACATCAAAGAGTGTTAAAGGTTAAGATGCAGCCTCTTGTGGGACGAAGGCGTAAAGCTGCGCCTTCTCTTGCACTTTCCTTTCTGCAGGGTGGAGGAAGCTTCTATATAGAGCAGTATGTCATCACACTCATGTATTGTGTCTATAGGCCATGTGGCTGCTGGGGAATTAAACATGCATCGGCATGAGTGGAAAGGCCTAATGGCGTAATGCGTGGATGGCAGGATTGCTCAAAGTAGAGGTGCATCTAGCATTTCTTTTCATTATCGAATAATCTGCCAAATATTTTCACGATTAATCGATCAATCCTGTGGTTTAAAAAATGTCAAGGAATTAAAAAAAAAAAAAGCTCATCGGCGTTTCCCAGAGGCCCAAAGTGACGACGTCTTCACATTCCCAACAGTCCAAAAGATGCTGGAACCAGCAAATTAATACATTTTTCAAAATAGTTGGTAATCCCACTTTCTTTCGATCGGCTAATTGCTGCAGCTCTTGTTCCATGTGATCTTCTGCCGTTGGAGGCTGTACAGAGCGAGTGCGGCGGATCACATGACGCCTGCCAACGCCAACGTTTGTTGAGGCGAAACTGTGAGGACGAAATGCAGAGTGTTGGAGCAGGACACAGAGGCCTCCTCGGCCTATTTATACTGGCCCACTTGGCAGACACTCCATCAGCTAAACCACCCCCCCTCCCCCTCCCCCCGAATGGAAGAACTGAGTGGTTACTTTTAGCGTTTAGGGGATGACTCATATTATTACACAGTATTCTCAGCGAGGTGAATGGAAACTTGACACCCTTCAAGGTGTATTTGAGGCATTTAACCACATCCTGCTGGCACTCATATAGTGATGATGTGTTCGCTCTCAGCCAGGGGGACTTAGCAGACTGCACATCCTTCACATCTGCACTTTTGCAAGAAGATGTAGCACCCGCAGGCTGAAATGCACAGTTGGTGCAGCTTGTTTGTTTGTCAGTTTTGAGTATTTATTGGGTATTTCCTTTTGGCCCCTACATCCCTTTCCAGCCGGATCAGTGGAAGCACAACCTCTCCTCTTATAACATGTAATTGGAATAATGTGTGACCCTGGCACCGCTGTCCTTAGTCTTGCTGCCTTGACTGTTGAGAACCTTTGGGAAACTGCTGCAATACATCCTGACAATGTTTCATTTCCTCCTGTTTCCTGCGGAGTAATCAGCATTCAGTAATCTGAGGATGCCTTCTTGCAGATTCACTAGTGCAGTGCTTGGTCTTTCTCTGGCTCACATTGCTATGCACCTGACTGAGGGGTGAATTTTGGTTCAAAACGTACATTTCTTAACGTAATAAAGACGTCATTTTAAGGTGAGCAGGAGCCGGTGTTATAAATCCTGTGGGAGATGTAACTGCAAATTTGTGTACGGCAAGAAGTATAGTCACTGGCATGTCCGAGCACTGGCCCCACGGGCCACCAAGACTCTAAATTTGGTGGCCTAAACGTTTCCAATACAGAAAAGTCAATTTGATGAAGGCAAAGTATGTCCAGTACTTGGATACAACCTGGTGGCCACAGGGGGCCGCCTACATGGCCACAATCTAACTCTTTGTGGCCATCGGGCCGTGGTTAATGTCGGACCCCGGTTCTGTAGCTACTACTGAAGCTTTCATCGTGGCTTCATCAAACATCAGTGACTTTCATTTAATGGCTGCGATCGTCACAATGCAATACGGGGGGGGGGGTAAACTTGTTTAACTGAAATGATTCAAACGGCAATGACAGCTAATGCTTTGACTTGTGATGCAAAATGCATTTCAGCCACAATTATCCACTCGTGAGATTAGTTTCATTGTATGGTTTAGGAAATGCTGTGGTGTTGCACCAAACTTTCCAAAAATGAGATCATGTGACCAAGAATGGAAAAATTAAATATAGTGTGGTCTTTCGTGGATCTATTTTACTGGTGGATTTTGAGTGTCTGTCCTGAGAGTGGCACTTCTTTGTGTGTTCTATAAACCAGCTGTGCTGCTGCTGTTGGACACATGCAGTAACATCTATCACAGGCTTTAATGTCTGATTCTTACTTCGATGGGAAGTGTATCACTGAAAGTATTCACAAGATTGCACCTTTATTATTTATTATCATATTCATCACAGAACTTTATTTCCTTTGTGGTTTAATTGTATTAACTTGACTTAAATTGGTTATTTGGCACTCGTGACGTTTTTCAACTGTAGGTTTTGCTTTAAGAAAAGCTCTCCTGAAGGGCAGATGTGAGACATCCTGTCCCCCCACACTGTGACAACAAGTGTCTGGCGAAGACAAGTAGGCACCTGGAAATGTCAGGCGATCCCTCTAAGGGAGCTTATAAAGTGACCCTGAAGGTGTCTCCTCTAGTCTGTGCTGTTGTACTACTTTGTTCCCAAGTCAGAGCCCACTGGAGCTGCCAGCCAGCTGTTCACCAGACTGATCCCTGCAGCACGAAGTGACATGTACACACAGTGATAAATGTTTGTATCCAGCTGTCAGAGGAGGCCTGTCGTAGCATTGTAAGTGGCTAAATCACGTGCAACTAAATTTGAAACTGCAGTTTAAAAAAGAAAAATCAGAGTTAAAAGTATAAAGGTTTCCTGCCATGTACCACGGAAAGGAGAAGCACTTGGATGAAGTGGAAAGATAATTGGTGGGTTTCCTCCGAGGACCAGGTGAATATTTGAATGAGGAGAGCAGAGTGTTGATTCATCCACGGCCCAGGGGAAGGAAAGGGTGCGGGGGCTGCCGGGTCAAGTCCCGGACACAGCTGCGTTATTAACAGAAGGTCAGCTGTCAGCACACGTCTGCAGGGCTCACATCGAGCAGCTCACTCAGTTTAGCGCCTCCGGCTGACATGTTTGTGTCCTCGTAGGCCATTTAATGAAGGTTCACAGGCCTTTTAGCTTCCACCATTTCTTTTTTTTCTTGTTCCAATAAAACAGATCCAGACCACAAGGGGCACTTAACACACAGAGCATCTGGAACGACTTTTATTACCTCACGTAAAAAAGATATATAGGATATATTGGGCGAGAGGCTGACGAACATACAGGGCTGCAACAAAAATAAGATAATCTACACAACATTTAATTGATTTGATGATTCTGCTTATTAACAACCTTCATAAAACCTAAAGGTATTAAGGTGTTTGTATGTATGTCCTTTCATTATCTTGGCAGCTGCTTGTGTTTACAGTGTCGGATTTGGTGCAATTTGGCCAGATACAGCAACAAGTTTACATTTTGGCCTGTAACCTTTGAACCGAAGTCTCAGAACCAACATTTCCTTCATTCTGTGGGTCCAGATGAATCCATCCGCACAAGCCACGCCCATTTGGGTCTCGCTCGGTTTTCCACCATTTTCACTTTTGTCTGAATCTGTCTGTTCCGTTACCCCTCGTGCACATTTTGCGCAGTCGTCACCAAATGTGGTACATAACACCTCCGGACCAAGCCAGAAGAAGTTATTTTTGGGGGGAGTTTTGATATTCCATACAGTTTTTCTGTAGCTGGCTGCAACTTATATTACTTATGTCATATTTCCTGACCCTATTGCAACCACATTTGGTAGACAGGGGGCGCTGTATCAGCATTTTGTTATGATATGGTGCTATATAAATAAAACTGAATTTAATGGAAGGAATCTGTTGGAATGGACTCTGCAGTAGTAAGATTACTGGAACAAACAAAGCTGTTTTCTGGTTTTTAGATGTTCTCACCGTTGTCTGGTAAACGTGGCCAGCTGGTATCTGCACCATTGGCCAGCATCTCTAGTACATAAAAAATCTTTAGCATTAGCTGTGCTAATTTCCTGCCCCATGCATTAGCAAGACCACAGCTGAGTGCTGACCCAAGAACTTATGCTACCAGATATAAACAATAGCTTGACTCCCTCAGTTGTACGAAATACAAAGTGAATTTTCCAAGTGCTAATCCTGTGTCATCAATCAAAATGCTCTTACTAAAACATTTGTTAACATATTTAGACGTCTCATCCTTCACTCGGGAACATAATATACATATATATTAAATCAAACTGTCAAGAACGCTTTGATCAAAATCTCTCGTAATTACACTCCGGCCACAGTCAGACATGTTTCACGTTATGGAAGGTAAAGACGTTCTAACTTCCATTTGGCTGTGACGTTAAGCACATCATGAGAGCAGAGTGGTAGTAGTCTGGACATCTCACTGTCAGCCGTCCATATCTCCACCTCCGAGGACGGTTAGGTGTCCACTGCCATCCTCCTTCAGCTCCTGCCAGCACTGCTGCTGTTGCTGCTGCCGACACAATGATGTCACAGCTGGCCCCGCCCAGCTCCAGTCTGACCGACAGAAGCAGCAAGGGCAGGAGCTGGAGAGGGAGAGAGGATGCTGGGAGCAGAAATGGTTGAGGCCTGCGTTGTGATCTGGGCTCAGTCAGCAGGAAGAGATGTAGACAAGCATGTGGCCTCTGACGCTTCCCCCCCAACAGAACCACAGATGAGCCTGGCGGCAGGAGAAAAGCTTGTTCCAGGTTTGACAGCTTGCAGCTCATAATCCCAACCAGAGGAGATGCTGCTGACAGAAATGAAACATAAACAGCAGTGTTTTAACAAAGACCAGGAGATGTTAATCCCCAAACTTGACTGCCTCCCATCTTCTTTGTGCTTTATGGATGTTTGCAGGCTGGGGTGGTGCACAGAGGCCTTTATTATCGCCACAGTGGGAGGCGACCTGTACACACTAGGCAGGTACCACTGAGAGGGATGAAAGCAGGATTGAGTCTGTGATTTTTAATGAAGGGGGTTGGACCATCCTTAGGCAGACCTCCTGCAGGAACGCAAGCTGCAAAAAAGAGAAGAGCTGTGAAAACAAGATAATCTAGCCCAGATCCTTCGCTTTATAGACTCCACTCTACTCTTGGAGTCTGCATTACTGTTTGGACGTTCCACTTCCTCTCAAACCCTTGTGCTCTCTCCTTCCAGTCTGCATTGGTGGGATGTTGCATGGCGTCATCCATGACTGCGTCCCAGATAGCCTGAGCCGCTTCCGCAGCAACTTTGCTCACCATCGACACCCCCCACTCTGTAGCTGATGGCGGTGGTGGTATAGGAGTCTGAGGGACAGATTCCGTAACGAGATGAGGCTAAAAAAAGGCACAGAAAGTGGAGCAGCAGCTACGTGGAAGTACTGCCACATCATGTCCTTCCTGGTGCCATACCTGCAAGATAGGCCAGCCTCGTCTACATGGAGGAGGCTGTAGAGGAGCATACACAGGTAGAGGAGAGGCACGAGAGAGGACTCTCGGACCCCTAGGCCTGCCTCCAGCAGCCCCACAAACCCAACAAGAGAACCAGAGGGGCTGATGCTGTAGAGGACCAACAGTCTTTTGAGGAAAGAGTGTTGGGTGTAATTCAGGCCATGCCAGTGGCCAAGGATGGACGTGACCATTGTGTGCTAAGTATACTTAGTAATGGTATTTCTGAATCTTTTTTAAAGAGCAGACTGTTTCCTATATTGTCTCTATTGTTCATTGTAGAATATAATCTTATGTGCACGCACGCTGTATCAAACACTCCTCACCTCCAGCAGATAGCGAGGCCCTCAGTTGTAATGCAAGTGCCTTCATGACCCTTCAGTTGTTGTATCAAAGGCTGGAACTCTCCTTGATCCTCTCTATTTATTAGAAGTGTATGTACCTATACTCTCCTCTGTTCTCTGTTCTGTGCAGATTAGACAACACTGCTTAGAGTAGTACACCTCTCCCTTCCAAAATGTTATTTTTCTTTCCCTCCAAAAAGTAATATTGCTACACACCCAGTGGTCATCAATCAATCAATCAAACTTTATTTGTTTAGCACCTTTCATACAGGGGAGTGCAGTTCAGCATGCTTCACAGATGAAAAGATAAGACACAACATGTGTAGACCATAATAACAGCAGAGAAAAAGCAAAACTTTAAGAATATGTAACCAAAGCACGTGAGAAAATAAGGGGAAAAAACTGATTTTAGGCTATAAAATAAACAATAATAAGGAAAAGGTATGAAAAGAAATAGAATTAAATAAAAGCTAGACTGAGAATTAGGTAAAATAAGAAAATGAATAAATAAATAAATGGACTAAGATCACACACTTATGTGAAAGTAGTTGAGTAAAGTAAAGTAATGTCTATAAAACATTCTTAGTCAACAGCCAGGCGTTTAAAAATGTTGTAGCGGCCGACAGCTGCCTCATCAAAAGCTGCACTTTGGAACAACATGCAGAGTCCGAGGACCCGAGGGGCCGAACTGGTTCCTGCACCGTGAGCATGAGAGACATGCTGCTGCTGCAAGACCATGAAGTGCCTTAAAAATTGTGAAAAATAAGTTTAAAATAACTGTAAAACCGGTGTACCGTGTTCTCTCCTCCTGGTCCTGGTCTGCACTCGGGCCGCAGAGTTCTGAACCGGCTGCAGCTCATTTCTACAGTTTTTGGGTCGAGCAGATAGGAGAGCGTTACAGAGCTGCAGCCTGCTCCATATAAAAGCCTGCATTACTCTCGCCGTGTCATGGTGAACGCAGAACCTTAGATGCAATGATATTCACAATATAGTGAGTTATAACCTTACTTTATCAACACGTAAATTCAGAGCATTTAGATTCTTCACCCTAGCAGGGCCTGATGTTTCCTTCCATCCCACTCCACTGGGGAGCGATCTTGCAGATAGGCGGCTGTCAGGGCGGTTGATGCGCGACGGTGTGAAACGGCCAAAATGGAGAGCTTAACTCTTTAATGCCGACCCTGGGGAGGCCACGTTGTGTCAGTGTGGTCAGGCCGGCCTGGGGGGAGGCAGGGATGATGGAGTTTTAGTACTAATTATTGGAAACTATAGAAAAAATACAGCTCTATTAATTATCTCTTTCCTGCCTGTTTACACAGCATGCGTGGATCTTTTCGAAAACAATGGCTCCGTGAGTTTGGGGACTCTGTCGGACCGAAGTGTCCCCACATCCGATACAGAGCGCTGGAGCGCCCAGGCATGCTAGCCTTAGAGTCTGATTCATCTTTTCCTTCATTGTGTCCCATCTCTCTTGATTAATGATCTGCCTTCACAGTGGGCTGTAGCTGTGATGAGAGGTGGCCTGAATACATATTATGGTTGAACTGTAGTGTCAGAACGCCGCTGCCATGTTTATGCCCGACCAGATGGACTTCATGCAGGCACCCACTCGTGCTCATAGCTTGTGTGCATGTGAATGAATAAAAGAGGAAGCGGCGGCGCGAGGACGTGGTGCGTTTGATGCGTGCACGGGTAAATCCCTCCACATGTCTGTGTGTTTGTTGTCGCGTGAGTGGCTAACCTTGGCTGGCACAGGCCTCCTCCCTCCGCGGGATGCTGCATGACACATGCAGGACGGCATGCTGGGAGTGCAGAGACGAGCCCCCCCCGGCAGAGAAGGCGGCGCAGCGAGTGACACCCAGAGCTCATCGTGAGGCTGCTCCCCTGCCCGCCTCCCTGTTTATCCAGCTCATCGCTCACCTCTCTCTCTCTGTGTCGGTGTTCCTCCTGATGAAGGGCGCAGCACGAGGACGGTGTAAAGTGAATAATTGTTATTTGATGAGCTGTTGTCAGCACTACAGCAGAGTGAGAAACAGCAGGTTTGACTGTGCAGGCTGAGCAGGGAAAAGAGTGGTAGAAGAGAAAAGGTGGTGCCACACAGGTAGTCATAATGTCGTAATGAGACAAATCGACGTTGGCAGCTCTGGGAAAAAGCCTCCAACTCTGAAGCGACTTCATTGCAGTTACAAACAGCATTCATACCAAGTTAAATTTCAGCTGTCAGATGTGAAAAATGTCTGGCACTTTGACGTCAGTTTTCAAAGCAACATGAGACAACTAACATAAGCTGCAGAGGCCAAATCATCTGGAGCTGCACAACGGAGCATGTCACGAGCAATGAAGGTGAAAACCATCACAAGTGTCTGTACAGTAACGCAAACACAAGAAGCTGCACTGAACACCGTTTCGTATGAGTAGTGGGCCAAATGAAAGCTCGGTGTGCAACGATATCGCTCATAGTGACAAACGACTCTGTGCAGCGCGTTTGCCTTTTTCAGCTCATTGTATTGACGTTGAACCTGCAACTTTGCTACTTGGGTTCACTCTCACTGCTTTGATCCGTCTGCTGTCCTCACCACGCGACCTGCATCCAACAGCCAGAGGAGCAAGTTAGAAAATGAATATTGTGTTCTGCATTCTGATTCAGGTGTAGTAGCATCCTGCCTCGCTGCCTTGTTGTAAGTAATTCACTTCATCTTAGGACTCTTGGCTGTTGATCAGTTGTTGATTCCTTTCTTTATCTTTCTGGCCATTCAACACAATTACATGCACATTTATTGCACTCGCCACGTGTGAAGTGAGTTTGTTTCCCCTTTTTAAAATGGATTGAAATGATTTGTGATATATTAAATGTGTCCTTGTCAAGGATATAATGCAAATTAGTAGTCCAGCTCTCCCCCCTGCACCCACCCTGTCTCCACTCTCCGGGTCTTTACATTCATTCAGGCACAAGCCCTCCAATGCCCGATGGGATGGAAAAAGCCTTCCCTGGGGGTCTAACACCACGGTGCGCCTTCCTCCTCCTCCTCCTCCTCCTCCTCCTCACCTCCCCATCAAAAATAAATGCTGCATCTCCCTCGACGGCTGCCCCCAAACGCCCTGACATACCTTCAGCTCTGCGCAACTGGCCCATGAATTATTCACCCAGAGTGACACGTGGACGTGGGTGTGTCTCTGGCAGACCACCCCCCTCCCCCCACCACCCTTTTTTATCCCCTTGTCTTTTCTTAAACATGGAGCATAGGTGGGCGTCCCCTTATTTCCCATTGAGTTCATCAATTTTCATCCCATTTATTTCTTTAATCCGGCTCTTTACATGTTCCGATGCTTTGGCTCCAATTAATGAACCTAGAGAATGTTTGTGTTATATGAAAAGCCTTTTGCATTAACTAATTATAGATCTCACACCACTTCTGGGCATGTCCTGCTCTGTCATTGGATTTTCCCCCGAGGGATTATTGATTTCATGTTGAAAGTGGCTGAAACATTGGAGGAGAGGTACTTGGTCTGATGTGAGTCATGAGAGGATCCTGAAAGCTGTATGCAAGCTGCCAAGAGGAGAGTATTTCCTTGTGTGATTAATGAAACTATGCTACGGACCGCCTCAGCTTTTAGTCACATTTTAGTCACATTTCCTGCAGGATGAGGAGCGAGAGACTGGGGGAGGAAACAGCAGAAAGAAAAGCCCCTGCGGCAAGCAGGTGGCGGCTTTTTCTGCAAAGGACGAATAATTAATCAGCAGAGAAGACTACATGAAAAGGAGGGAAGGAAGGGTAAAATAAAGAGATGAAAGAGCCTTCAGTTCAAAGAGAGCAGCCAGCGATGAGCTTGGCCCTTACTGGGCCTGCAGGAGGCTGTGGTGGAAGGAGCCGGACGAACGGGGCTTAGAACTCAAAGTAGACTGCATTTAACGTGAATCCAGGAATCGGATTGCTCAAACATTTGCTCTAATTGGTTCGAGTTGGTCAGAAAGACACAGTAATTGAACGGCAGAATGTGGTATCTGTAGAAAGGACACGTTTCAAACAAGGCCGTCAAATGCAGCTGCTCTCTCTCGAGGTGGACCAGCACCTCACTGAGATACTTTATGTTGCTGTATCCTTTCGTTTGTGATGCGTATGTAGGACTCTTTTTTTGGGGGGGGACAAACTGAAATGTGTCACCAGCACGAGAATTCAAAATGCTGTCACAAAAAAACAACAGTGATATGGCAACGTTTAGATGTCTGGAATCGGAATCTGTGGAATTTAAATGATATTATTTCAGAAAAGTACAGTTAAGCTGCGTTTTCCACCAAGCAGCTCAGCTCAGCTCAGTTCGTTACACATTAGAACGGGTATTTTTCGTGCTTCTGTTGGCAGACGTTCTGGATGGTACCAATACAAACACTCCGTCCTGTTCTTTTGTTACTCGCCTGTTGAGGCACCTGGCACACTGACCTGGGACCTGCTGCTAGAAACACTGCAGCCTCACTCAGTATCCATACCTGCCATTTCTCCTTTTCTCAAACAAAGCTTGCCACGTACGAGAATCCGGTACCAAACCTGGCTACTTTTGGGAGCCGTGTCTGTGGTGGAAGCACAAAGCAGATCTAGGATTTAGCTGCGTGTAGGTACAGTTTTCAAGGGCACTAATATACCAGAAGGCTTTATTGTCGCATCATTTCCTCAATTAGGCCTTCTTGTTTCGGGGGTTTCTGGCTCTCGGGCCTGCGTCTGTCTCTGTCAGCAGGGAACAGTAGAATAGCACAGTAGAATAACAAGAGTCCAACTGGGCCTCTGGTAGCAGCACATCCAGCCATTACTGACTGCTTGATGTGTAATGTCACTCCGGGTGACAGCAGTGCCTCCACACTGCTCTACATATTGCAGCGGTGAGGGATACTGTGTGTTTGCACACATGCGTGCATTTCACGGTCATCACTGGCATCCAGCTACATCCAGCTACATCCAGCTACATCCAGCACCATATGACCGGCAGTAGTGCTAAGCCACACCTCTCCCATGTCACCCCTCCTCCACAGGTTATCCTTTAGCAGCTGCACAGGAGCAGCTCTGCATCCAGCTCAGAGGGGTCAATACATTTGTCTCCCTTGATAAAGCCGACTGAGTGTGCCGCTGCCCGTCACGGGTTATGTAAAGAGGCCGAATGCAGAGCCGGAGCAGTTTGTGAGCGTGTACGGTTACAGCTGCTCTGCAGTCTTGTAGCTCGAGCGTGGCATTGCTGCTGCTGCCGCCTGCCCCCGCGTGCCGTCACGTAGGATCACAGCGCCCACTGACTGTGTGCACGGCCGCTTCTCTCTGCCCGCGGGTTTGATGCCGTTGACCAAGTCAGTTGCGCGGAGCACAAAGGCGAGCTTATCCTGGTCTCCTTTACATTCACTTAATGCAGCTGTCATTATCCATAAGGCACCTAATGTGTGATGGGTCTCCCCCCCCCCCATGCAACACTGGTCTACTCTCTCATGGTTCAACGCAGTAGACGTCTTGTTACCCGTTAATTTAAAGCAAACATCTTAAAAGATGCAATCAATGAAAACAAGACACGCACACATAAGATTACGCAAAGAGAGCAGTTTCGGTTTGAAAGGCTCGTCCTCGGCACAGACCTGCGATCTTATCACGCGGTAACAAGTCTTCTCCTTCCGACACCCCCCACTTCCTGTGACAGCCTCTGATTGTGCCGACGGGCGTTCCGGCGTCCGTCTGAGGGGATCAGCCGGTGTTTGTGTGTTTGTGATGGAAGAGAGTGGTCACGGTGTGTCAGTCAGTACGAGGCCGCTGACAAGGGTTTCTCTCAGTGACACCAGGCTGGCCGCTGTTCACGTTGTGACGGCTGCCATCTTGACACAAAAGGACTACAAAGTTACAGGCTTCCTAGCTGGTCCCAGAGTTTCATTACAGTCATCGGTACAGAAATCCTGGATGGAAAGAACAACCTGTAAGTGTTTTTTCTGTTCTCAGCAAAGATGCTAAAAATGTGCCCTGGTTATCAGTTAAGAAATACTTCAAAAATACTCCATTACAAGTAAAAGCCTGCCTGGAACATGTTACAATATAGCAATGATCAAAATAACTGCTGATTCATTTTCTATTGATCTACTAATCGATCGGTCAAATTACTGCTGCAGCTCTAAATGCAATGATGATCGACAGGCTGAAGCCACCGTTGTGTTGTTGCTCTCGTCTTCCATTACTGGAGAAACCAAATCCAGCAGCTTCCTGACATCCAGACACTTAACTGGGTTCATCCTCAGCCCTTGAGCTAATGTAAGGGATGTGGAAGAGCCGCAGACAAACCCGCCATGATGCAGTCAGTGAAAACCCTTTCTAATGTTAACATCATGGAGACAGCAAGATGAATAGAAAGGTTTTGGTCTAGACCTGCTGTATATGAAGAGGAGCCCTGAGATAACTTTGTCATGCAAAATAAAACTGAACCAAAAGTTTGGTAAATGTCATGTAGATCAAAACCTGGGATCGGACTCAAGCCCTCATTAGGACCTGTGTCCATGTAGCATTTTCCTCTGGCAGAAAGTGCTGGCAGGGTGCTGGGGGGAGCTTCTGTGCACCCATTGGCCCATAAGGCGCCTTATTTAATCTGCTGTAGCCTGCCTACCCTTGCTGCTTCCTGTCTTTGAAAGCCGCCTCCACCTCAGCCCCTCCTTTTCATGCCATGTCTGTCATCATCAGTGTCGTTTTTGTTGTCATTGATGCATGTTCTCTTCAGAGCCACGCCGCCAAATATAACAAAAAAAAACTATAAATGAAGTTTTCTTTGGCTAAAGAGGTCCTGACTGAAACAGGCTTTGCTGTCTCTCTCTGACGTCGTCGTAAAGCTTAGGACAGACAAGCACAGCCGCAGCAAGCGTCTCCTCCACTTTCTTGGTTAACCCATATATGAGTCAAAAAAGCACAGCAGACTCCCAAAGGCTGGACTCTCCACCCCACATCTCATCACCTTCTACAGGGGCACCACTGAAAGCATCCTCACAACATCACATCCCGGTATGGAAACAGCAAAGCCTGTGAACAACAGCAGCTAAACAGAGCGGTGAAGACAGCAAGTAAAATCAGTGATGCTGTTTTCTGATGGAGATGTTCCATCAGCGCTGCATCCACAGAGCCGCCACCATGTTATAGGACCCCCACCACCCCTCTCAGGGACTGTTCTTACTGCTGCCTTCAGGGAAGAGTTACAGCAGCATCTGCTGAAAGACACAGTAATTGGCATTTAACTTTTTTTTTTAATCTGATTTTAGCCTTTCTTGCCTGTTTATTTGAACCTGCTGCTATTTTAAAGCTCCAAAACTAGACGCACTTCAGAGCGCTCTGAAAAAAAGCCGCTGGCTGCAGCGTTCCTTCCGTTCCGTGCTGCCGTACAGTATGCGCTCCCTCCTCATTGGGAACAGCTGGGGGAAAAAGATGCTGGCTCTCGCCTTACTATTTACTCCCAAGGGATAGATTAGATTATTTCTTGTGTACCTTTAGTAATTTTGACATGCCGGTGGCACTAAACAAAGAGGTCATGGAGGTCATGGAAACCTGTGGGGTTCGTCAGCTGGGGAACATGAATATCCGGCGCAGATTCCACCGTGCTAGTTATCCAGTACATGGATATTGTGTCATTGTGCTGCTATTTGGTTACTTTCTGTCTTTCATCTTTGCAGCCTCTTGTCTCCGGCAGCTTGTCATTACGTCGCTGTGTGATTATCTCGATTCAGAGTGGTCATTGTGCGTCAGCGGCACTGCCAGTTGGTAGGAGAGTGCAGCCTCTTCCTATGATCCTCCGCTTGTTTATTGCTGCTGCTGAGAAGGGGAGGCCCACACTCCTCCTTCATTACTCTGCTCGCTGTACAAATACATACCCTGCTTCTCGCTGCAGTGAGATGAGGTGAGTGAGACCGGAGACAGAAGGAAAGCATTTGAGGACAGGCTGCAGCTGAAGGCACTTTGCCTTCCAAGCAGAGCCTGGATTCATCGTCCATTGTGTCTGCGCTGATGTTTTGCAGCGAAGAAATTAGATGGCGTTAATTCCTCTGGGAGAACACTAGGCGTAACTCTTGTGGTCCGCCGTGGTGTGGCTCCTGACATCTTTCAAATCACAGCATTTCATTTTTCCTGAGGGAAAGACCAGCCTAGCTTAGTCATGAGTAAACTTTTGAGAAAGTATTTCAAGATGTTTTAGTCTGTAGTCTGGAGCTGTGCATTGCAGTTACAATGCTCCCTACAAGCATCATAGCTGCAGCAACGTCAGATGTTATACAATACCACAACGCTTATGTGGCAATGACCTTATTAGTAGTTTTTATATTTTGCACTTCCACGAACGTGGGGCGCTTGTAAAAGACAGATTTTGAAAGAATGGTCAAGATCAAAGCAGCAGAGGCCGAGACATCCTGACTTTTACTGTGCTGTCAAGCTCACGAACGTAACTCCATCTGCAAACCCAAACTGAGATACCCTGCTGATGTCACGTCAGTAATTTGTCAGACTTGACGTAGCTCCTGTAGAGCCACGTAAGACATTATATGAGTTTAAAATTGGTAAATTTGCCCCTTTTTAGATGCAGTTCTGTTAATTGCCACTTGAGTCAGGCACATTGTGTCACGGTTTTTCAAAAATTTAAAACCTTTCTCTCAAAATAAGATCATTTTTCTCCTCCTAATGTGTCTTTGTCTCTCTGAACAAAACCTCTGTATAATGTCAGGAATGAACTTTCAGGTTCAGCTGGAGGTGTGTGGTCTGACAGATGTGGGCAGAACAAGGCAGGGAGTGATTAACAAGAATATACAACTGAGTTTCTTTATGTGAAGTATAGGATCCGGCATTGTTGGAGCTTGACCTAAAGTAGGGCTGAAACCAGGATCTCTCAGCCTCGGCTTCTGACACACTGACCTTCTGACTCCCTCAACATTAGCAAAGTGCAATACGAAATCGCTGTAGCAACATGTAACCACCTTTAAAGCCACCTGTTGGTGACATCAATTCAGTCCAGTTTAATTTATATAGTGAGCAGCACTAGGAGACAGTGGCAAGAACCAGAACCAGAACCAGAACCGGGCTCAGGGTGGGGTGGTCATCTGCCTCGCCCGGTTGGGTTGAGAGAGAGAGCAGTGGAGTTAGTAACAGATGGAGGAGACGGGAGCTCGGTGCATCAACAAGTTAGTGCCCATGTTTCTGTACCGTCCGGACCTCGGCTCTGACCAACCAGCTTCTGTAACTCGATGCAATCTTTCATTCTGCATTTCTTTCACCTGCCTTTCTGAAAGCATGAAGCACGTCTCATATTCTGGGCATGTCGTTAGAAACAGTGTTAGAAACGTCAGTAAGATGTTGAGTGAAGTTTCCGTGTCACCTTGGCTCTCGGTGTCTCGCTCACGGTGTGCGTTTCTACATGACTGTATTTGCAACTTAGAATTCATTTATAGAGCGACGGCACAGTAAAGAATAGAGTGGACTTCTTTTGATAGCGTTCCTGAAAGGCTGCTCAGGCCGACTTTGATCGGATCCATGGGAAGGCCAGCGTCTAGTCGCAGAAACCGTCCTCTCACCACTCTCCGGCACAGCGCCATGCCGCCACGTCTCCCCTTCTCCCTGTCATCAGCATGAAAGGAGCTGTTATTCCTCCCCACCAAGAAAGAGACACATTGTCTGCGTGAGTCACCCAGAGACCACGCTGCGTGTCAGGCTATAACACAGGGGTCCCTGCCTCCCAGACCGGAGTGCAGATCAGCGGACGGATGTCGTCTGTAGAGAAGGCAGAGTGATGAGTTCACGTCATCGATCCACCAGTTGAGCTTATCGTATATAAGCCTGCAGTAGCTTTTAGTGTCTTTACTTCTCCTGCGCATTATCACATTTTATTTCTTATTGCTGATGTAATGTTCCTCTGTCAAGTTAAGAGTTATGATCCAAATGGGCCTTCGCACACCTTCAACCTGCTCTCCGTTTGTCATCTCAGCTGCCATTCTGTTCACATGTACTGCGCTTTGGCATTTCAAACTATTTCCTCTCTGTGATGTATCACTCAAGTCGTCCACTTCCATCTAAACCAGCCTGCTGTCTTTCCCAGATTATAGATAATGGGCTGTGTGCAATGCAAGGATAAGGAAGCAGCCAAACTCACAGACGACCGAGATGCCAGCATCTCCCAGGGAGCAGGCTACCGCTATGGGGCCGACCCCACGCCGCAGCACTACCCCAGCTACGGGGTCAGCGCCATCCCCAACTACAACAACTTCCACGCCCCGGTCGCACAGGGGATAACCGTCTTTGGAGGGGTCAGCACTTCCTCCCACACTGGAACCCTGAGGACTCGCGGGGGGACAGGTGAGGGACATTCCTGTTTACACTTTCTGCTCAAATACAAGTCCCACTGAAATCACAGTCATTCCTCCATTTTTGTAGTAAAAAAAGTCATTCTTTTCCCCGGTCAGTGTTTGTTTAGTGGCCTGTTCAACAAGCTACGGTGCAGGACAGGAAGTGTGTTCACGTTTAAGTTAGAGAAGAAGGAGGCGTCAGCGGGAAAGCTGCTGATGTTACTGCTTCACGCAACATTTGATGCTTTTAGCCGCGTGCCCACATAAGGTCTCTATCTGCGTACAAGGAATCTACTGTAAAAGAACTATTAATGAATTAATGCAAAACTAGAGGGCGCCATCATGAAACCCAAAAAAAAATCAAATATACGTTTTTTTCCTTTTGGTTTCCGATTTATTTATTTTTTCTCAAAGGGGAAGACAGGACAAGGGACTCACACAGCAGATACGTATGCTTGAGTGATATTTGGTGGAGTAGTGAGGAATGATAATGAGGTTGGTAACATCAAGGCTGTTTAATAATAAATATGGATCCTGTCTTATCATTTCTGTTTCCAAAGAAAGTTATCAACTCTCTCGTCATGGTATCGTTATGAGCCCTGCACTCAGTGCATGATGAAAGATAACTCAAACTGTGTGTTATGCAGATATAATTAGATACACTCTCTGAAGCTCTAAGGAATTTGGAAATGATGCATAAGGCGACATGCACATCAATCATAAAGCATAATACGATGCATTCCATAGCACAAAATGCTTGTATGTCATCCACTGGAATAATGCCTGGACTGGCAGGACTCTGGGTGGGGAGAGAGAAGCTGCCCCATCACTACCACTGTGGTGCCCTTGAGCAAGACCCGTGACCCTCATCTGCACCAGTGGAGCTGCACAGTGACCCACAGATCAGATCGAGTAACACAGAAGGAAGAAATAATTCATTTGAAAGTTACGTGTCTTTATTGTGGGTCAGAAGAGGGAAAGTATCCGCCACGCATGTGAAGAGTGTGAAGGCTGCTTCTTTTTACTTCACTCCCACACAGTTACAGCCTTCTCTGTGCCCACCGACAGCTCGCAGCCGCCCACACACATACACCTCCGCATGCAAGAGCGCAAACTCTTAGGGATCCTCGGTGCAGTTAAAGATGCCCTATGGCATCCCAAAACCCTGACAGTCCTCACCTCGCAGCCCCTGCTGCAGCTCCACCGCCGACCCGGCCCTGTCAGGAACGTCCGGCTGGCATTAGCACGGGGCTTTGTGCGCCAGCTCATTGTTTAGGTAGGGAATATTTCCACTCAGGATATCCTTTATGTTTCACTGAGCGCAGGGCGCTCTGCAGAGGAACTCAGCATTTCTACTCAACTTAGCAGGAGTCCTCGCCGTCAACGTGAGGATTATTTTCTGCGCTGTATAATCCAAATCCACACGGTGGCAGAGGAGCAGAGAGGGGCTTAGCTGTTTAATGTTAACACAGCTGCCCCTCAGTCGCACTGCAGACGAACCCAAACTGAAGTTGGCACCATATTGTTATTATTTAATAAAAAGGTTTTTCGGGCATTTATACTTTTTTTTGGGGGGGGGGCAGTGACAGTAGAGAGAGACAGGGAAGGCAGGGGAGAGGGCCTGGTTCAGATTCGAACCCAGGTGGCTGCGGTAAGGACTCAGCCGTCACACGCGTTATAGCTAATTATCCACTGATCTGTTATGTCATTTCCCCAAATGGAAATTCACAGCAAGTCCTACAGCGTTATGTAACAGGATACCAGCAGACAGCTCTTAAAATGAATCAAGAAACCAGTTTATAGGTAGTGCCCACCTCTGCGTTCGAACAGTGCACACCACATTCGAATGGTGCATTCGGGGACTTCTGGGTTTTTTTTCCTGCACTTCACAGTTTAATTTGTATTGATGTCGTCCCGCTGCGATCTGTTAACACGTCCTGCAGTGAGCCTACATCCCGTCGTCGCGTTTGCCACAAGCAGGCAATTAGCAGGAGTGTAAGGGTGAGAAAACATTCCTGTGAGAGAAGTGCCACCGAGAGATTTTAAAACCAGAGCTACTATTATTTTTCCTGTAATGAGGCCAGAATTCTCGGATTAGCGGAGGGAGATGTGGGTGATGAGACTCAGAGGGTGACTTCGGGTACTTTGTGAAAAGAATTTTGATACTGCAAAGGTTACTCTGACGCTACCAAACCAATTCCGTTCTCCCACAGGACGCCTGTAGTGGCACAGAATTACAGAGAGCAAAGGTTCACCACGCCGCGAGGCGAAGCTTTAGTATTTAGCACACTTGACGCTAACTAGTTTGTAACACGTATGGCGAAGGCCGGGCAAACAGCCGGCTGCAGCTTCATTTTCACTTGCTAATCTGGCCGAGTGCTGACAATGTTTTCATCCCTCCTGCAGGAGTCACCCTCTTTGTGGCACTTTATGACTATGAGGCACGGACAGAAGACGACCTGAGCTTCAGGAAAGGAGAACGGTTCCAGATTATCAACAGCACGTAAGTCTCTACAGCTGCTTGTCAGGCTGCCTGCACTGGGAGGAATGCATGTTGTCGCTGTCTTTAAAGGGGTGGTGCTGCTGCTGCGAGGGCCGCAGACAGGGCTGTGCTAAAAGTGGCAGCTTTTACATGTTTTGGTTTCATAAGCTGGAGCACGTTAGAGTCCAATATGCTGTATGTTTAGTTTCAGTTTGGGGAAGTATAAACTTTTATAAACTGAATTTACACGTGGAGATCTTGTGATCAGCGTTACGAAAGTCAGAACTGGCTGCAACTTTCCATCAGGTGCAATATTAAAGGATGCAAGGCCTTTCAAATGAGGTAAAAGTAGTAACCAGCAGTAAACACAGTTTATTTAAGGTTTACAGTGGGCGGAGCTGGGTCTCCAGCCTGCAGCGATGAGTGCGGTGTTCCTTCCAGACTTCCCTCTGAGCGAATACAGGAAGTGCTCTGTTACACTTACAGGGATGCTGGCTAGTCTTTCGTCCAGTCAGCAGAACTGCAGACGTGTGTGTGCCAGCTCTTTAACCCTCCTGGCGTATGGTTTGGGTTTGGGTTTTGTCTGCAGTGACCCTCAGCTGCCTCCCTCTCTGCTTGTGTTTCTGCAGTGTTGCAGTGACATTCTGGGCCGGTGCTCTGACCCTGTTCTGCTGTACAGTGCTGTAGAGCTGATAACCTGTATGCAATCACGACCACACTGCTAGCTGTCTGACCTCTGTGCTGCTAGGTAACCACACAGCCAGTGGGATGGCACAGTATTATCTGGCAGCCGTATTATTGCCATGAGTTCTGGAGAACAGAGTAAGATAAGTTTAGTTTCACAATGATTTTTTTTTTTTTTTTGGTTCCTCAAGTGAAACCAAACTGAAACTATGGGAACACAGTTAGTAACACAGTTACTACATAATCAGTCGTGGTGCTTTCTGTAATAATGTTATTAAGGCTCGATTTTGGCACTGAGGTCGCGATTCTGACCTTACAGCTGTGTGTTAGCTTAACTGCATGATCATGTATGCTTTATATTTCTGCAGACCATTTTCATACACATCCTACTCTGTTTTGGAATTTTGAGTGTTTGAGTGTAAAGTGTTTCTTTCTGTTTTTTGGATGGATTTGTACTAACTGCTCCAGACAGTTGTTTTGAGTTGTATCATCCATCACAGAGAACATCAAGTCTGAAAAGAAATCTTAACATGATGTTTTCTGCGATGGATTTATTAAGTCAAGCAGGTTTTAAGCGTCTCCTTTGTGTTTCAGTACCCTAAAGAACTCAGTCGAAGCCAATGGCTGAGTGACATGGTGGAAAGAAAATGCGATTATTAAAACACAGCAGCCTTGCAGAATGACAGCCTGTGCTGTAAAGTAGACGTGAATTGTACTAAATGGACTAAAACATACAAAAACACTGAAATGGTCCTTTTAAGATTCTGTTGCATCAGACAAACATTCTAAATACAACGTTCTGAATTTATTCTGTGACCATTAATTTCCCTTCTTCTTCCTCGTATAAGCAGCACTGCTGTTTTCAGTTTAGTATAAAATGGCTTCAAGTGCAAATTAAAGCCTAAACTGTCTTATGTTATGTTAATGTATAATTCCAGCATATCTTCGGAGGATATTCAGGGATTGACACTAACATTTTTAAGCGCTGGCCCCACCAAGCCCCTAAATCTGATGGCAAAAGGACATTTTTGGTGGCCGAAATGTAAAGTTACATAAAAATAACACAGCAAAGGCAACTTAACACAGCTTTCCTTAACTGTGACACTTCAGCCCCCAGTAGTGGTCTCAGATCAGATAAGATCCTCTCTGGGTCTGGGAATTTGGGTGTTTTCAGTAACGAGTAGTGAATATGTTACAGACCGATTCCAGTTAGATTTAATATGTTTAAGTTTAACTACAAAAATAAAGGATGCAGTATTTCATTACATGCGGTGTGGCTTTGAAACGGCAGTCTTTTTGGGAAATAAAAACATCCAAGTAATGAAAAGAATGCTTAATGTTTATTTTGAAAATCAAGGACGTAATCTTTTCAATCAATCCAAGACGTTTCCTGTAAAGAGCAATAACATTTTGAATTCTAGGGAGAGTAGAGAAGGTGAGTCGGTTTGTATTCTAGCAACCAAGTCGTGGTAATTAATCCCATTGTAGCATAACCAGGGAGTCAGCTGCACCAGTCAACACATACGGACAACATTTCCAATAATAAATATTATGACGCTGCATAGTTCTTTCCAGGAGGCTTCACGGGAAATGGAGAAGAAGAAGAAAGCAGCAAACTCCCTTCAGATTTTAAAAAAATAACTGAAAGACCTATCGTTTTAATTTGGGCTAACTTTCCTGGTATCATTGTTAATGTTTTATTGTATTGTGATCAAACTGTTTTGGTTCACCGGTCTGTACTTATTGATTGTTATTGTTTCTCTGAATCTCATCTTGTTCTGTCTCGTGAGCTCCATGTGTAGCCTGACAGCAGGAATCCAGGGCGAAGAACTGCGTGTAAATCAAAGCCTGTCTTTGACCCTCATGTACTTCTTATATCAAAAAAGTTGCTTGTGAGCGCAGCACTAGTGTTTCTCTTGGTGGATTTATTGATGCTTTCCTTTGAACAAGCACAACACGAGCTTTCACACCAACATGCATTGTCTCAAATGTAGATGCTCATACCAACCAGCAGGCCAGCTTCTGGTGAATTATGAAAAGCTGCTCCTGTTCATGGCTGCCTTAGCACCTCCGCCTTTGGCCCAGCAAGGTCGGTCTCCCTGCTCGCCACACCCAGAGGGCATCCTGTCCCAGCCAACGTCTCGCACATCCCACCACAGGCCTCGGTCCCTGCTGGGCCTCAGCCAGCGCAGGAAGAGACCGTCGTTACTGCCCAGACCTCCCTTTCTTCCTCCTCCATCTCCTCAGCGGGGACTAGACAGAGCTGCATCTTCACCACCTCTCCCCTCCGCTCCACCTCCCTCCGTCTGCCCACACTTTACTGCTTAAACCAGCCTCAAAAGATGGACTGGGCTTCTTCCAGCGGCCACACTGACCCCTGCTGGACAAATGCGGTAAAAGCCTGAACTCCTCATCTCCTGCAGCCCATCAGAGTTTGCAGGACTTGACTGACAGATGCCCGAGCAGGCGGGGCTCACGTTGGAACAGGCCACCAGAGATCCCAGCTGACAGAAGGCTCTGCTGTCCCCGTTTATGTTTCCCTGATGGCATCATCCACGAAACAGGCCTGTGAGTGTGCTACTGTGAAGCTTCGTCAGACATAATCAGGAAGTGGCTCCCGTTTTACAGGATTTTAAAGTTAATTCAATTATAATTGTTCCGATTCAACTGCAGGCTCCGACTAAACGCTCAGTGTGTCTGTACAGTAGGACGCGGCCCTGTGTTTAATTATTCTCTCATCATCAACAGTCACTGTGGGCAGAGAGGATTCGGATCCATCTGGAGACGAGAGGGAGGTGCTTTGTTTACACTTGTTGTTGTTTTCTGTCTTTTGCGGCAGAGTTGGTTTAAGGGGGTTTGCTGCTGGAGACAAAAGAGGCAGCGGGACAGACCGGGCCCCCCCCACCCGTCTGTTTATGTCTCTCCGCCTCCACGCAAACACACATCTTACGCCGCACAAACGCATCCTCTCTTGCCTGCATACTTTTCTCTCTGAGTCAGGCGCATTGTTGAGGCTCCCATCTTCCCCTCCCTCCCTCCCTCCCTCCTGAGGGATTCTCCACGAACAAAGGGAAGCAGGCCTGCTTCCAGCTGGGATGTCGTCCCCAGGCGAGCCCCCATCATGGCTTTATTCAGCATGAATGAAGGACCAACTACGCCCCTCCTCTCCTCCCCCTTCTTCCACTCCCTTCTCTCGTTCTCTGCCTTTATCATCCCCTGTTCGCACACCAAAAGACATTCCCCTGGGGTGTGAGGGGATGTGATAGAAACAAACAGTGTGTCAGAGAGACACTGTCAAAGCGCCGGGATCGGGGGGAGGGAAGGAAATGCACATGTGTGATTGTGCATTCATGTGAACGCCTTGGTAATGGTGGTAACCCACCGCTGGTAGCTGTCTGTCCCTGAAGGCAGCCAGACGTCAGTGTGTGTGCGACGGAATGAAGAGAGGAAGGGAACTGGTGGAGGGCTACAGATAAACTCCACCCTCGGCTCGTCTACTGCCTTATCCACTTGTACTTCAGTGAAAGGATGCTACCATCTGTGTTTTTCTACTCACGAAAAGACCAAATGTGTCAGTTACTTACTGAGACCGTCGTCTTGTTGCGCCCGCTTCTTCTGCCATGACTTAGAGAATGAGTTTAAAATCGGTGCTAAATTTGAATGAAACTAGTGTTTGTGGGATCAAATCAAACTAAACTACAGTGTGTGTTTTCTTGTCATGTTACCTACTAAACAGACCCCAAACTGCCTCCTCGCAGCCACGTGTTGCCCTCTGCTTTACTCGCTGCACACTCACAGGTTCAGTGGCACAGATGATGTCAGCTCATATGAAATCAAGTGCATTAATGTGCTCCTTCTGTTCTTCCTTTTTTCCCTTTCTCTCTCTGTCTTTCAGTGAAGGGGACTGGTGGGATGCTCGCTCGCTCACAACCGGAGGCAGCGGCTTTATTCCCAGCAATTACGTGGCTCCGGTGGACTCCATCCAGGCGGAGGAGTAAGTAGTACACTGGTCCAGGACTTATGACGCTCTAGAATGTGCTTTAAAGTAGCTCGACATCAGCAGACTGAACAGCCCCACATGTGCAGACACTCTGAGGAAAGAAAACCAGGAGAAACGTTTGTTTCCCTGCAGGGACGCTTCTCCTGGCACGATACAATGACATTTATGTGACGCTATAGAATGTGAAATGCCAGACTGTGGGTGAGAAGTAAATATATCCAAGTAGGGGATTTTCTTTCTATTTTAAACCTTACTGAGTCACACATTCTTAGCATGAAAATATATGCTCCCCTTAACCATTAAAGTTCCCTCCGACATGCTATGAATGGAAAGGAATGAGAAAATAAAATGATCTTGTCATCTGGCATGAGGTTTTGTCTGCGTGTGTGTGTGTCAGATTAAGGTTTCTAGGTAAAGATGCATTCAGTTCACTGTGCGGTCGAATCTCATTATGAGCCCACTGGTGCATGCTGGGATTAAAAACAGATCACCTCTGTGAAATACTCCCTTTCTTTGTTCCTTTTCTCAGTGCAGTTTCTGATGTGACAGCCGCCAGGAGTTGCAGTAGCATGTTATTTGTGCACGGCTCAGTCAGGGAAAGACACTCGTGTGTGATGGGAGCACAAATCCATCACAAGCTGTAGTTTTCATCAACAAAGTTGTTGCACACCATTGAGTCATACGATGCATTTGCGGGCTCCCCGGATGCTCCCGTTTGCCGAGTTGGGAAGTCGTTCTTCCGACTTCGGTGTGTTCATGGGCTTTTAAGTCGTAATGTGGAGACAACATGGACGCCAGAAAGTAGATGTGATGCTGAAACAGCTTGAAGTGAGTTTGAAAAATGGATATGCAGTACGTGAATTAATAAAACGTTTCTTACCATCAATAAAAGGTTGCAGACTTTGCAAGTTGTTTCTCCGACTTCCCTAGCGGGAATTCATTGTTCAGTTTATTCCGACACCACATGAATGCAACATTTATGGTGTGTAAGGGCAAAAAATCTTAACCTGGAACAAACTAAGAAGGGAGCAGGCAACGATGCAGGGAATCAAAGCCTCCTAAAGCAGCGTTGTGAGTTGACGTGTGATCTCCTGTTCTTGCAGCTGGTACTTTGGTAAACTGGGCCGTAAGGACGCAGAGAGGCAGCTGCTGTCCACCGAAAACCCTCGAGGAACCTACCTCATCAGGGAGAGTGAAACCACAAAGGGTAAAACCAACCAAATCATTACTGTAGCAGCACGTTTTCAAGTGCCAAGTATTTAGAGATTGAAGTCCAGGGACTCAACCCCTGAGCTTTGTGTCTCCCAGGTGCCTTCTCCTTGTCCATACGGGACTGGGACGATGTGAAAGGCGACCATGTCAAACATTATAAGATCCGCAAGCTGGACAGCGGCGGCTACTACATCACCACCAGGGCTCAGTTTGACGTTCTGCAGCAGCTGGTTCAGCACTACTCCGGTAAAAACACTGCGCTTTATCCAGATGATGGTTTTCAGATGTACTCTGGTTCATTTTAGGGTATGTTTTTGTCTGATTTTAGGACTAAATAATACTACATGATACAATTCTACTATTGTTCTTTGTAGAGGTTTAGGATCTGGTTGATTTTAGAATGTAATCGGGTTCTTTGTAGGACATATTCTGGTTAATTTTAGTTTATTCCTGTTCATTTTAAGATATTCTGCATAATCTTTGTGAAAGTATTCTGCTCTGTTCTCCTCTAATGTATTCTAGTTCACTTTAGGATGTTTCCTCGTTATCTTTATGATGTTCTGGACAGAAGCAGCGATGATACGTATAACGTAGGCCAGACTTAAAGCTTTTCACTTTTCATTATGTGGTTGTTGTTTTTTTTACTTTAACTTTTTGTATCGTCCTGATCCTCTGGAGTTTGCATCGATAAGCTGCAACTCAAAATACGCGACCTATATCAAGTTATTGCCTAGTGCCGATTCAAACCTACAGCACCGAAATAATACAAGGATTATAATAGAAGGATTGCACTGAGCACTGTCCTTTAAAAAGGGGAACAGACAAAGATTTGCTGTGATGGAGACAGAGTGCACAGGCCCAAACAGCGACGTCAAACCCTTCTCTTCTGTCCGATGGCCATTTCCTTGAATTGATCCAGAATGCATTAAGCAGACAGTGTTACACTATAATTGCATCTGGTCTGCCAGCACAGTTTAACAAAGAGGAATAAAAGGTGCCACTTACCATGAGGCACAAATGGAAAGCTGCTGTATGTCAACATTAGCTGCCTTACGTGCGTCCATATGTGTTTATTCAGATTCACATGCCTCTTCAGTGCAGCACTAAAGAGCAGTTACCAAGAAACGTAGATGTTAGAATAGAAAGGCACTTTGTCAGCACTCTTCTTGAGCAAAGGACGCGAGGGAGTTAGTGTGCCGCTCATCCAGATGTGAGGGCTGTCAGGAGGCGACCGATCGCCAGATTTGCAGGACCGATCTGTGTTTTTCTTTCTTAAGTTTGTTCTCATTTGCTTCTCTTACTCTCTTTTCTAACCGAACTGGTGATCTGTGCCTCTCCCTGAGGAAGGGAGAGTTTTCCTGCCACGCTCTGATTGGCACATTCAACACCCTAAATTCAACACCATGGATTTTCTGCATGTGTTTGTGTCATGGCACGTTAACCACCCCTTTATCAGCCCTCTAGATGACGTATGGAGCCGACAGCGCGTCTTTGCAAATAACCATGTCTCTTTTCAGGGCTTGTGTTTTTTATTGCTTTATGCTTTCCTCTATTTTTCCATGTCTTTGAAGAGTTAAAGAGCACATCTGGCTTCACATAATGTAGCTTTTCTTCAGATTTAACTAACGGGATGAGATAGGAACAGCACATGTGGCCTTGAGAATCCGCTAGACTGCAAATCTGGATGTCGGTCACGTTTAAAGCGAGACGATGCAACGTTTGAAAGAACAAATAGGAAGTTGAATTCTTAAGAAATAAAAGCAGCCATGCTAAATTCAACACACTCAGACAGCTGAGTTTTTGACCAGCAGCTAATGTTAGTTAATATTAGCAACCTTTGGATCGATACTGATCCTCAACTTACATTCCTGAGTCAGTTTTGCTGAATTCATGACTTTTCACTGAATGTCCTTTGGTTAAATTTCCTAGTAGATGAAAAGTTATAGTCAAAATTATGAGATACTAAGTTAAAAACAGTCAACATGTTGACTGTTTAAACATGTCACAGATATAAAGGTCAACATAAAGGCACCGTACCTCATCAGGAGGCGTTTTTGTTGCTTCCTGCGTCCACTCACTCACACTCAGCTGCCTAATGATGTCTTTAAAACAGCTGAGACCCGAGAGAATCTTAGGAAATGAAGGGAGATTCAATGAGAACTGCTACCTGTGGCACTGCGGCTGCTGTTCAGCACAGTTGCACAGTTCAAAAGCCACTGCATATGTGATCAAAGCATCTTTCAAAATATTCTGAAAGCAGAGGTTTTTGTTTTGTCGGGAACACGAGACAATCCTGGTGGAAACTGGTCCCGTTCATCCATTGTGTCCCAGTTGGATCAGGGGCTTTTGGCGGCGCCAAAGTCAGAAATATAAACTTATCAGGTCTGGTTATAATAATGCTAATAATTTTATTTCTATAGCACCGTTAAAAACAGAGTTTACAAAGTGCTTTGACAGACAAAGCAAAGACAGGAGACTCAGAAAGCAGTAAGAGATAAAGAAAATAAAGAAAAACCAAAGCTTGCTTTAAGATAAAATAAGCTTTCATCAGGTAGTAGTAGATTCAACTTGATCAAAGCACAAAATTCATCATCTGAATCTGCCACATGGTTGTAGGAAACACTGGACAGGTTTCTGCGTGGACCTGGTCCACATGCTGGCTGAGTTTATGGCTGTAGCAGCAGGCGGGCCGCCCAGACGGGCTTTGATGGCCGAGTTGCAGGTTGATGGCTCCCACAGGTGAGACGCAGGCCTTTATCTCGTGTTTACTGCCCCGTGCAAACAAGGTAGGGCCTTATCACTGGCAGCGGGGGGGAGGGGAGTCACTGTGTCCCTGTTGGATTGGGGGGGGGGTCGCTCTAGATATCAGCATGGAAGCACCAATGGAAACTCCACTCTAATCCCGGGGCTTAATCAATTCAGGCAAACATGAGCGCTTCCTCCAGAGTAAAGCGAGATGTTTGATTTAACAACACAGGTGGTCAATGCCTCTCATGGTGGATGATGTTCTCATGCTCCATCTTTATGTTTAGCCACACCTGATCGTGTACATCAGACTGGGAACGACCGTCATTATTATTAGTCGTAACATTAGAGCCTACACTGTGACCTGTAGCCGTGCTCCAGCTGTCACCGTGTATTCATTCAGCAAGATGGGCCACAACAAAAACACTTCAAGAAGATCACGCCCTAAATAACACTTTACTATGTTGGTATGTTTAAGTGGAACAACAACCAAAATTGTCACGTGGTTAATCATGATGTACAGAGCCACAAATTCAAGGAGAACGTTTCAGTCGATTCGTACAGCATATAGTATATTAATTACACGTCATTTCTCAGCAAAACTTGACAGAACGGAAATGTCTCCATTGAAACTCCAACTCAACATACAGCGCCGCCTTCTGACAACCAAAACAAATGAAATAGAAGGTTCCATCGTCACCTGTCTACATGATGCAATGGAACACAACGTTAATGCCACGCCGCAGGGCTGCCTTTATGTTCGATCTTTGTAAAAACCTAATCATTTTTGTTTGACTACATTCATTTTACTGTGCAATTTTTGCCTGAAATATATAAAAAATGCGAGCATTATATTTTTGCTGAAGTCTTAATAAATGCCCATATTGTTTAAAGTACATGCCCCAGTTTGTAATGCAGCCAAGAGCCCCTGATGGCTTGACGAAGCTCCTCCACCAGCTGGGTGACGAGAAGACGTAGTATCTTATTTGTGTGACATGGCAGATTTAAGGATCATGGAGAGCACATTAGACTCAGTACTGCTGCATCCCCTGACCTGTGTGCCATCCAGGAAGTGGAAAGAAAGGAAGTGATTTTCAGCTTTCGCGTTGCCTCTGCTTCGTGTTTAGAATTGTTGTGCTGCTTCGAGGCTTTCCCCTCTCCTGCAGAGCGCTAACTCTCCGTACACCTTTCTCTATGCTGTTATCTGTGCCTTGCGTGTGCAGACCGAGCCGCCGGGCTCTGCTGTCGCTTGGTGGTTCCCTGCCACAAAGGGATGCCGCGCCTCGCTGACCTGTCTGTCAAAACCAAAGACGTGTGGGAGATCCCGCGGGAGTCGCTGCAGCTCATCAAGCGTCTTGGGAATGGGCAGTTTGGGGAGGTCTGGATGGGTATGGATCCAGTCGTCTCCGAAAGAGGAGGCCGCATGGAAGGGACCACACTGAGCCAGCAGAGACACAAACAAATGATCTGGCCTGCAGGGTGGGGGATGGAATGAGAAAACGGAGCAGGGAATTCTGAAATAATTCTCAGTTTGGGGCTTTTGCCAAGGAAATACATTTAGTTTGTGACCCCTCCCTCCCAAAATCATCTGGAGAAACATCCAAAGTGTCAGAGACTCTGCTCTCACAGTCTACAGATGGCTCCCTTCCATGGCCCTCGCTGCATGTTCCTCTCCCCGGTAGTTAACCCTCTGTGCCTTCCCTCCCCTTCCCTCCCCCTATAGAGAGTGCGGATGGGTTGTGTTTTAATTTAACGGGCGTGTGTGTGAACTACATCCCCGACACTGTGGGCTTGAGTCACGATGCCTGGGAGATCAGCAGAGACGCTCTTGAGTTGGAAGTAAAGCTGGGGACGGGATGCTTTGCTGATGTGTTTTATGGTAAGGAAAGCCTACCGAAAAAGTGCCCTCGGGCCACCCTGGAAACAAATGTGAAGATTTTCATTTATCCTTTTCCCCCAAACTCTTAAACGTGCCAAGAAACAATGTACAGTTTTCTATGCTAATTGGACATGAAAGCAGACACTATCTTTTCCCGCTCCAGCGTTCCGGCTGGATGTTTGGGTTTGCTTTCTAACACATTTGCAAATACATGTCTCTTTCTTTTCATTTATTGAGTTCCCTCTGCAGTATGGAACTCCAAGATGGTCAGTATTAAATAAATGCTTAAGACATTAGGAATAAATAACCATAATGGAGTAAAATGCATAAACCAAAGCAAACGAAAAGAAAGACCTTCCTTTTTCACAGAGTTCACAACATAAAATACTGCTGAAGTAAGTCGCTTCTGCCGTAACATAATTTACAAATCTGTTTTGTAAATGATGTGGCTTCTTTTGAGAAAAACAAAGTGCCCCAAAAAATAGAAATTCATATTATAATATTTGGTTTTAATGTCCTGTACCGTAGCCTGCTAAACAAGCTAGCAAACAAAGGAGCTAGTTAGCTAGTTAGCTGTCACTTATATGTACCTGAAAGTGTCGGCATTGGTCACTTCAGATGCTTCATCACTCTCATTAGCTTGTAAGCAGAGCAGGTTTTTACATTGTGCCTCCTGTCAATCAAACACATAACAGCAAAGGAGTTAGTTTTCATTTCTTCTGTTCAGTAATAAACTAAATATTCACCGTATATATATGTTTTACTCTCTTCATTCATATGGACAAGTTTAGTTTCGGACTTCCATACCTCACAACATGAGGGTTTGCGTCCTTGTCATATTTCAGCTGGACTAACACTGAGCGTAGGGCTTCACCCAGATGATCCCAGCAGGTGACCATCACCTGCTGGGCCCCCGACTTCCAGAATGTCTGCGCAGCCCACTCTGATTTATTAGCTTCAACCCACCAAACACATGGAGACCAAATGTTAGCTGCTGGGCTCTGCCTTCCTTTTGGGTCACTACTAATACTCCATTACAGAGCCTGGAAAATGGACTACTACTTTACAGGAGTGACTGCAGTGATCCTTCTTGTGTTCTCTGACACAGTAGCTAGAGGCAGTGCACATTGGCGGCGTAGCCATGCCGACTGTAACTGGCGTGCGACCAGTGAGGAGCTTACAGGCTTGCTCTAGTTAATCATCCTACAAAGGATTATCGGCTCCCGTGCTGTCGTATTGTGGCTCGCAAAGCTGGATCCCCTCTCCTGGCTTTTAAAAGCCATTTCAAATCGAGGTCCACTCTAAATCTTGTGCCCATTAAATTACCCTTCAGCGCAACCTCGTGCATGAGAAGTACAAATGAGCTGATTCTCGTACGGCCTCCTGATCTCATTCTGTGTTGCATGTTTACCCCATTGGCATCTCAAAGCAACACTTCCCCCCCCTGTTTTTCTCCCAGCTGCCAATCGTGTCATCAGGCTAGAGAGCAGGGCTGTCAAGTCTGACTTTGGAATGATGTGATTTGAATATGAATCAATGTTCCCGCTGTACTGATGCCAGCATGTGTGCTCCAGGAACGTGGAACGGCACCACCAAGGTGGCAGTGAAGACTCTGAAGCCTGGCACCATGTCCCCCGAGTCCTTCCTGGAGGAGGCTCAGATAATGAAGAAACTCCGCCACGACAAGCTGGTGCAGCTGTATGCTGTGGTGTCCGAGGAGCCCATTTACATCGTCACAGAGTACATGGGCAAAGGTAGATGAACACAAACAGAATGCACGTACACACGCCGCTCACTAACAGCCCTGCATACAGCTCTTTGCAAAAGCATTCGGTCCCAATATGTTTATGCACATTTAGTTTGTGCAGTTTCACGAATTCAGTTAAATAAAATCGTCCTCATATTTCATCAAACAGAAAACAGAACTGTAGAAAGTCGGTCAATTCAGTTTTCTTTATGCAGCACCGCATCATATCAAAGTCATCTCAGAGCACCTGTTCATGCAGAGCAGGTCCAGACCGACTCTTTATTACAGAGACCCAACAGGTCCACCATGAGCAGCACCAGGAGACAGTGGCAAGAACCAGAACCAGAACCAGAACCAGACTCTGGGTGGCGCTCATCTGCCTCGACCAGTTGGATTGAGAGGGGGGGGGGGTCATCTAAATGTCTCAAATGTAAACAAGACCTAAAGTCTTGAAGCCCCTTCAGGCTGATGTGTGTCATTGCACCCCAAAATACAAAAGTGAAGGTTGAGTTCAGCAGGGGTGTAAAGCTGGGACCTGAACCTGTACCAGCACCTGTAAGACAGAACTGGAAGGAAACCCCAATCCAACCCAAGCCTGAAGCTTTGCGCAACAAAATGGCACAAACCTGTTATTTTGTGGGGACCAGTTGGGTCTGAGTTGGGAAGCTAACCTTACAGATGACTTTCAGTTCAAATTAATTCAGTTTTATTTATATATTCGCCATATTTTTTGCTTACTGAAGTTTCAAAAACACCCCTCTTACAGTTTTGTTTCAGGGCAGGACATGAAGAGTTCTATGTTTCAACCACCAGCAGTTTAAAAGGCACAGCTGTGCGTCGTTGGTTTCAAATGGGAGCAAAGCCGGATTTATAGAGTCCCGGCAGACAGTAGATACCTACAGCGTACCTTTCAGTTCATATCTCAGCATCAGATTTCACCCTTCCAGCATTGGACGGATGTATGGAGGGTGAACACGCCATGTCATGGTTTCACGATACTCCCCACAGCAACGGTGTTTACAGTCTTTCATTCACTTTGTGATTTGGGACAAAACTGGGCTTCGCATGCTGTTACATGTCTGGAGACAAACCCAGGCAAAGGACACCTTTTATCATGGCAGCCAGAGCCGCCCAGCACGCAGATGCTTATGAGTTTGGACTATTTTAGGTTTAATATGGAATTGTTATTCATTATATTGTCAGGATTCAGTTAAATAATATGGGGCCAACAGGAACTTTGCAGATTCGACTATCAAGCGATGCTTTAAAGAGCTGCGGGGTTCGGCGGGATGTTCAGGGTGACAGCCAGGCCATCTGAGCTAATGCGTGCTAACTATGCTAACAGCAGATCGTAAATGTAACCAGAAGTGCACACTGACTGACGACAAGACAAAACAACTGCTCGACTTGGAGATTCCCAGTCGACTGATGATTCAAATCTTGGACTTTTGAAAACATAACATTTTAATGTGGTGATGTTTGAAGAACAGACAATAAATGATCAGACTGTGGGAGAGAAAAGATTATTGATTAAGATTATCCCCCTGGGAAGCAAGAATAAAGGAAAGGCTTGTGGAAGGTTGCACAAAAGGGTTCGTCTTCTCTGAAGCATGAATGTGGTCAGTAAACATGGCGTTCTGCACATTAGATGTTTCTGTTTGTGCCTGTGGAAGGTTTGGCCTGATGTTGCTACAAGAAGAAAGGGCTCTGACACCATTTGGAATCATCCTCAGGGGACCATGAATACCCACAGTAAATGTTAACAGATGCACTGACCTACAAAAAGATGTATACGATAAGTTTCCAACCCTTTGCTTAGTTTGACCTGAGTTGCCACAATAGCAAAAACGTACCTCACAATAAAATGTAAATCTAATGCACTGCTCTCTGCATATGTTCATGTTTGTGTGCTGGTGTGTAGTTAAGCACATGGCGCTGTGGACAAGCATGCATGAAGCTCTGTGCAATGTTTTTCGTGCAAAGAGCAGAGCTTTTGTTCCGTTCCAGTCAGAGTAACAGTGAGCGTTGTGGTGTGGTAACCCTTTTGTTTAAAGTGACTGAAGATGATTGAGGCCTTCAAAACAATCCTCCAAAACACTGGAGCCAGTGTGGAATCCTAACAATGTCGGAAGTATTTGTGGTGATCATCGAGTCCCCCAACCCTGCATTTATCCTCTAACTGTCATTATTTTTGATGATGATATAAAGCAGAACAGTTGGGAATTGCTGAATTACACACAGTTCCTGTAGAAGGTGGAGGGAAGCACTGATTCACTGAGGGATCTTCGGTGTCTGTATGTGTCTGTCTGCTGTAGGAAGCCTGCTGGACTTCTTGAAGGATGGCGAAGGACGAGGGTTGAAGCTGCCGAACCTGGTGGACATGGCAGCGCAGGTAGACTTCCTGTTTGTTCTGCCGACACATGACAACATGAATAGTAACGGGAACAGTAGAGGTGTTTCTCATTATTGGTTTCCTGAAACCAACAGAAGAGACTTTGGAAACATACTTGACACTACAGAGAGAATCACTTTTCATTAGTACATTTTATTATATTGTAGCAAGAAGCCAAAAATCAAATCCTCCCATTTGAGAAGATGAAACCAACGAACGTTTTTGGCATTTTTGCTTAAAAAAATGACAAACGATTATAAAAATGGAAGCCAATTCATTTTCTGTCAATCGACTAATTGATTAATCAGCTATTTGTCTCTTCTTTCCTTCTTCGGAAAGGCTGTTTTTATTCGCTAATTATTTATTATTTTGTTTCTACTTTTCTGGGTTTTTTTCACCATCAATCTGAACCAACACTTCCTGCAGCTCAGTGGGCAGAACTCCTAACATCCCTGCTTTTAATTTGAAACAGACTAAGCACAGAGACAAATCCGTCCATAGCAGAGCATCCTATTTGGACCCAGGTTTTCAGCAGGTATTAAGTCATCTGTAATAGGGCGCCTTTTGAATTAAACTTAACCTGATTTGTGTTTTCTGCAGGTGAAACCTGCTTGTCTGAGTAATGACAACTGTCCAAATATGAGCTATAGATTAGCTACCTTCATGTCTAAATCCTAAGGGGATTCAGGAGGCTTTCAGACTCCTTCCTAACCAAGCTGTTCTTCTGGCCTGCACATCACTTCCTCTTTGGATTGACGTGACATGCTGTTTTCTCCAGCTGATATTTATACAGAACTCTACAAACAAAGTCATGCTTTAGAAAAAGGCTCTCTCCACACAACTCGCAGCAGCATTCAGCAGGAGCAGTGAGGGCTGAACTCCCTGTGCTGTGCTCTAGGTGGCAGCCGGCATGGCCTACATCGAGAGGATGAACTACATCCACAGAGACCTGCGCTCCGCCAACATCCTGGTGGGAGACAGCCTGGTGTGCAAGATCGCTGACTTCGGCCTGGCCAGGCTCATTGAAGACAACGAGTACACCGCTCGGCAAGGTGGGGCTGTCCCCCTCTTCTCCGCTCACACACATTCACGCACTGTCTGACTGCGTTGGGTCGCCGGAAAAACATTTGCAACACGCCTGCGTCGAAATGACAGCAAATAGATGGCTGTGAAGCCACGGTCAGCGTCAGCTCCAAGTATCTGCAGGAACAGAAGCAGACACACAGTTTATAAAGCTGCTCCAGTATTGACCATTGAAGCTGTCCGCTGTGTTTCGAGCCTGATGATCAGATTGAATTAGCTCTTTTCTGTTTGGGAGGCGGTTTATTAGACGGATGTCCTTGCTGTTAACATCGTTTCAGAAGCTGTGGTAGCTCCTGCCAGGACATGTTTGAAGGAATATGACCTTGGAAAGAGCACTTAAAATCCGCTGGGGGCCATTTACAGGACTTCTTTCAGGGCTTTCAGACACCTCGCTGGCTTCCATTCACTGGTGGAGGCCACAACACGTGGCTGAAAGCTCCAGAAGAAATCTATCAAGTGGACAGTGGGGTTGGGGACTTTAATTCTCACAGGAGTGAGTCGTTGTAAGAGCTGTTACAGCTGTGTCCTTCTCGTCCGTGCTCGTCACTCATCACAGATTAGGGGTAGAAATTTGACCGTCAGATTTCAGACATTTAGTTTGCGTGTGTGTGTTTAATTCTGTGTCTGACCATGAACGGTGTCCAGCCCTCTGTTGCCTCGCTCTCTGCCCTAACTTCCTGTCATCGCTCTACCGTCTTGTATCGTACCGCAGTATAAACGGGTCAGCGTGGTACGTACAGAAGGTAGCAGAAACACATGTGACAGTCACATGCAGCTTCTGTGACCCACCAGTGCACTTAAACACCCATTTAAAGGGATTCTACAGTCATGTAGCATTGTACTTGCATGAGGAGACACATTTAGTTGTTTTTAAACTCCTCGCTCCCAGTGTGTAAGACAAGCTTTATGTTAGGAGCAGTAACCCTGATGGCATCTTTAGGTTTATTTTCAGAGTAGGAAGCTTTGATTTGTGGCCCTTTTTACATAGAGCATGACTGTTAAGGCCATTTCTCATATGTGACATTTAAAAACTGAATGAAACGGTACACACGCGTAAGTTCAGCCAATTGCAACAAGTGACATCACACATGGCAAACGTCAAGCTAGTTAGCATCGTGGAGCCGATGATCCAAATATAAAATATATACTGTCATTGCACATAGTAACGTTGTTCTAAATATGATTGGAAAGCACACTCGGTCTCGTGTGTGTGTCACGTCCAATCACTGTTTTGGCAAGGATGCTGCCTGCAGTTCACTTAACAGCCACCAGGTGTCATTAATGACAAGGACTGTATGAAAACGCCATATTTGGCAAGGCCGGCTGTAGCAAGGGGCAAGGGTGGGCAGTGCCCACCCAATCAAAAACTCAGATTTTTGTTTTTATGTCACAGAATGCATAAATTTCGGTACTGTTTCGAACTTGCGCTCTGATTGGGTGGGCAGCCTACAGCCTACAAAGTCGTGCAATTCCCCTTAACGCTGGCTTTTCGAGAAGGTTTCTCTCAGTCCGAAGGAGACTAAGTGCCGCTAGCGAAGCTCAGTTTGACCTACATGTTGCATTACATTAATTTACTGGACCAAAATCGATTAATATGATCACTTCTTGTGCGATCATCACACAGCAAGTGATCATATTAATCGATCATCACACAGCAAGTGATCATATTAATCGATCATCGCATCATGTCAGAGTTCCTTCTCCACGCGGACATGAGTTCTAACCTCCTTTCGTCGCACCGTGTCGCATGAAAGGAAGAGGAACTTGGTGATTGTGGGCCATGAAACGTCACAAATATCTTAGACATGGATGAGTTTGTTAAAATGTTTTCCAAGTGAAACAGGAGACTGATGTTATAAATAGATAAATGAGGGGTAAAGAATTGTTTAGGGAAAAAA
>JAVQJF010044397.1:0-18927 GCA_036023855.1 Gadopsis marmoratus | reverse complement strand
TTCTAACTCACTGAGCCTCCAACGCTGTGAATAAACTACATTTGTTACACGAACCATTATCATGAAAGGAGGCAGAGGAATAACTAAACATCTGACACACCGAGCAGGAGAGGAAGAGGGAGAAGCCATCGCTAGCTGCTAAGCTAACGAGCGCTAGCAAGCAACTGAATGGCGTGTAAACACCTGTGAGATTAGCGGAGAGTCGCTAACAGGAGAGAACTGTGAGTGTTTAAGCAGAACTAGAGTACGTTGAAGTGTACAGTGAGTAATTTAGCCTCTGAAGTGAGAAATATAGCAAAATTAGCAGCGTTTAGCTAGAGCAGTGAAACACACAACCAACAAGACGGAAACACAGGCAACCGGAAGTGATGCAATACGTTTACCGCAAACCAGGAAACACCAGACCCTGTTGTCTGTGAGGTTACTTGATGGTTAAAACACCAAGAAGTTATAATGCATTTTATTTATGGAGCACTTTCCAGGGTACTCAAGGACACTTTACACTCGAGGACTCAAGGATATGAGGGAAACCTCAAAAGCTTCCTTGGTCCTAGTGGCTCAGCAGGAATCGCGGTCACTATTGTCCTATTATTACAAATCAAATGTTTAGTGTGGCTAGTTCTTATTTTAGCATCATCTGCTCATGGGGCCACATCCACGGGGTCACTTTGCTCTGTTTAAATGTGCAGTGGAATAATGTGCATTGTTGTATTTGGGTCACTATCCTGTGTTTCCTCCTCAGGGTGTTCAGGCGAAAAGAGTCCCCAGGGTATCTGAGCACCAATATGAAGGTTCTGGGAGATACCATGTGCTAATTAGTGTAGGGGAGGCGATGGAATTGTATCTGCTGTTGCACATAATAATATGGGTAAAATGCCTGAACACTATTGCACAGTAGTATGGTGTACACGTATTTTAATGTACTGGTTTGTTTGTTTAAATGTCCGGGGAGGGACGGGGTCCCTGTACTGTGGTAGCAGTCCAGGTTGTATCCAGCAGCAGGTGATATAATCAAGTGTTGCTGCTGTCAGGACCACATGCATCCTCTGCTTCACAGTGGTTTTATGTGTGTCTATCTCAAGTCTGCAGATGTTACAGTGCAGCCGCCACCCGGCCAGACTATCACAAACAGGTACGGGACAGGGACTAGCGAGATAATCAGGGTCAGGTGAGCACAAGAACACAGCTTAACCTAATTACAACTGGTGGGGAAAGCAGACAAAGACTGGCAGTAACACTAGAACAAACACGCAAGAGGATAGACTATCAAAATAAAACAGGAAATGAACCAAGTTGCAGTAGTGTGATCCGACCCGTCTCAGTTCAACTCAAGCGTGTTAAAACTAAACCAGCATCAAAGACAAAATATTACTTATTTACATTTCTGAATCAGAACATTCACAATAATCACTGAAGGTCAGCAGGGGGCGGCGTGGAGAAACATCTCATCTCACTCGCTCGCTCTCTAGATGGAACTTTCCATTTACCATCTTGTAGTGATCCACAGACAGAAGGGACGTGAAGTGCGGCATCAGATTCTGTCGAAGGTTGCCTGAGTGAGAAAATGTGCTCACGGGCAAATTATAAAGCCTATTTTTAGTTATTTAGAATAACTGAATTTTCAGTTAAGTTACTATTTAAAAGTCACAGTTTTCTTACTGGTAATGTCATTTCTTGTACAAGAACAACTGTCAAATCTCCACAATCCTCAGCGCGTATTTAAGGTAGTTATCTGAGATAATATGTGTGATATGTGTGTATGACATGACAACAGGTCAGCAGGTCTGTGAGGAGACACTGGTCTCAGATAGCAGACCAACAATCAGGAGAGACCCATTTCCTTTCCATGGTCCAGAGCCTGGTTGTCTTCATCTCACCCCCTGGACACGCTGCCTCATCACATTCAGTGAAGGTGGTTGCTGCTTGGAGCTCAGCTTCACCTGGGCTTCTTTATCTAAATCAGGATTTTCTGGCTCCGGTAAATATTGCATCAAGCATCAAGCAGCAAACCCAAATCCAAACCCAAGAGTATCGCTCTCACCTCCTCCTCCAGCTTGACCACTTTGGCCTGTGCGTTGTTGAGCGCCTGGTCTCTGATCTCGATGTGTCTCCGCTGGTCTTCTGTGGTAGAGCGCAACGCGTTCATCTCCATCTCCAGCTTCTCCTTCTCACGCAGCGTCTCCTTGTCTGAACACACAAGCAAACAAACACAAACACAATGCTTTATGGAAGGGTATCATGGCCGCCGTGGGCCGGCCTGTGAAAGGTCTCTGTGTGGTACTCACTCTGTGCAAGCAGCTGGGAGATGGTTTTGCGGTTGTCCTCTGAGCCGTCACACTCTTTTGCAGCAAGCTGCTTGTTGGCCGTCTCCATGCGCTCTTTAACACAACACATGCTCAGAGTTGGTGTTTGTGTCATTTAGCTGACATTCACAGAGTGTAAAGGGTAAGTTCGCGTCCGCTTCTCAACTTCTTTCTGTCATAATTATAACTGTGCTATAGGAACACATGTTAAATGCCAATAAAGCCTGTTGAATTGAATTGTTTGCTCCACATTAATGGATAAGAGCTTTCTGCTGCAAACTCAGTCTGCTATTGGCTGATCTTCCTGGTGGGTCATCACCTGGAACTGTGTCCTGATGATGTTACTGTGGTCAACTCACCAATCAAACATAATAAAAAGATATAGATAATATCAGCACGCTTGATGTTGCTGAAAGCTTTCATCTGGTTTGGTAGTTTTACACGTAGACATGCATTTGCTCGTAAGAGTAAAGCTATTTTACATCAGCAAACCTCCACTGCATGTGAGGGCTGTTGTTTTGAAGGTGCAGGCCTGCTGTGCCTTTGCTGTGGACAGCTGGACGGGTGTTCAGGAGCTACTGCACCTTCAGGACTTAAAATCTAGATTACAGGAAACCAAACGCAAGAAACACCAGACCAGTGTTACCATTATTACTGCTCTACGCTCATGTATGAAATGTTTCATTCTCTGTCCCTCTGTCTCTGTCTGTCTGTCTCTCTGTCCTACTTTCCCTCTGTCTTACTGTCTCTGTCTCTCTGTCCCACTGTCTCTGTCTGTCTCTCTCTCTGTCCTACTTTCCCTCTGTCTTACTGTCTCTGTCTCTGGTTTCCTCCACATTAAAAGCACCTCTGGGAGCTGGTTGCTGAGACACTAGTTGTGTTGAAGCTCAGAGGACTTCACTCAGTCATCACTCCGTCAGTTGAGACCAGTTTCGCCGTTTCAAACACTGATATGATTAAATCAGTGAGATTGTTTCACACCCTTTGATCTATTGAAATTATGACTCTTCAGACTCAAAAATCACTACAAATAAATTATGAGCTGATTAAGTGATGATTCAAATAACAGGCGCAGCCCTGACTAACACAAACCTTCTGAAAAATTCTCTTTTCAAACGTGTTTCTGTGTTGTTTCTTTATGCATTTTCTGCCAAAGTTATGAAGGAAGACCGAAAGAGGGGAAACAGGAAGCAGAGGTGGCAGGAAGGAGAACAGGCTCTGTGGTGATTTGGTGTGAGAGGTCTGGGTTCCGAAATACTACCAGACTTTCTTTTCTCCTGAGAGTGTGAAAATAGTCGAGTGTTATTTCTAAACCCAAATAATTTCCTTTAATATCGTCCTGATTCTGTGTGTTCGGCTTTTCGTCTGTGTTTGCTGTGAAGTTGCAGCTGCTACAAATCATTCTGCACAACAGCAGAAGCAGCACATGTGCAGGACTTTAAAGGAGGTAAACCGTTCAGGGCTACCTTTCACAAAACAGCCTAAATCAAATCAAAGTTCTTCTTTCAATAAAATTTGAAAACATCACTCGTACGTTTGGGAACAATGTTGTTGCTTTTTATCATTATGTAGCATTAAACCTCCTTATACCCACGTGAACCAAGTGCTGGATCTGGGCTCCCAGCGCCCCCAGCCCCTGATGTAAGCGGTTCTTGGTTGTAGCCCAGCAAAGAGTTGGTGCCACTCTGGAACCAGCTCTCCGTCCATATTAAGCACCGACTCCGAACCAGCACTCAAACAGGTAACAGTGATGTCCAATAAGCTTCTTAGTGCTGACGGCATGTTTGCCATTTAACTGTCACCTCTTTTACTCAGTACATCATGGAACTATTGCAGCTCTCTGCTCTCTCACCTCGGAGGTCCCTGTTGAAGTCGTGCAGCCGGCGCACCTCCAGCTCCAGCTTGTTCCTCATGGTTTTCTCCAGGGCCTCCCTCTTGGAGGAGGACTTGGCGAGGTTTTCATAGGCCTCTGACACCAGCTGGATCTCTGTTTCCAACTGCCCACAGACACAGGAGGAAGGATGGGAAACATGTGCACCACACCTTGATCCAAATGCAGTATAAGTTATTTCTTTGATGAATATCCATATTTACATCCAACTACTGTCAAAGACGGCCTCACAGAAAGCCACATGACAAACACGGTGTTCTGACTGCGGCTTCACTAGTCACATGGATTTGGGTTCACTTTGCCAAGTCGGTGTGTTTGATCTTAACTACCAATCAAAAATCTTACAGGATTCAACCAAAACACATAATGATGACAAGAAGAAGCAAAAACCTGTTTGTCCAAACAAAACGGTTGTTAACGGGTCAGCGGGTTTGTAGTAACTTGTTCCATCGCCCCCTTGAGGTAGAGGACATACAGTATAACAGCTAAACATTAAATTCATTCAGCAGATGCTTTTGTTTTTCCTTTGCATCACATATGATGCACTACTTATTGTGTACTACTGACATTTCAACTGTCTACTGTCTTTTCATCCCACCGATCAGCAAAGTGTCTGTGGAAGCACAAAGTCCAAACCTGCTTTTTCTAACTCTGCTAAAGCTTTAAAACTATCATATTAGATTCAGCTGAACTTTAGATTGTATTTTTACACAAAAGGACAAATGTGGATGTTGTCCTCCATTGCTTCTATTGAAGCTGCTTTTAGACGGATGTGTTTGTGGTCAGTGTGGACAGCAGGAACTACAGCGGTCAGGAACCAGTGGATCTTCTGCAGAAGGTGTTACCTTGTGCAACTTGGTGACTTTCTCACGACAGGCCTCCATCTCCTGCCTCAGCATCCTGTTCTCCTCCGCCAGCACATCCACCATCTGGTGGGTGCGTGCCATCATAGCAAAGGGCTCCCCCTGCAGGTGGGAGTAGGCGTGCGGGTGGGGGAAATGTCCGGCCTGGCCCGGCGGCTGGGGAGGTGGAGGTCCTTGGAACTGCTGCTGCTGCTGCTGCTGTTGTTGTTGTTGATACTGATGGTGGTGCTGCTGCTGATGGTGCATCCTTGAGGTGGAGCCATAGGGGTCATGAGGGAAACCATGACCTCTCAGTGGCGTTGGGTGAATGGGCCCCAGGGTGAAGGGCTCACCTGCTTGGTGGGAGCCGGGACCCTGCTGACTGTGGGGGCCCATGCTGGGGAAGAGCTCTCCCTGGCTCTGGGGATGCTGGTGAGGGAAGGAGGGATGGGAGGAGTGGGAGGCACTAAGTATGCTGCTGAGGGTGGAGGACTGGGTGCGGGACAAGGAGCCCACAGAGGTGACGGAGGATGTGGGACTGTGCTGGTGAAGGGGCCTCTGGGAGTGAACTGAACCCTCCTTTGTGGACCTAAGGAGAGATAAGCTATGTGTTACCTCAGCTAGAATCCTGAAATCGTTTTCAGTAACAGTGTTAACAGCTGGCTGAAGTGTGAAGCTGAAGACAAGCTTTGACCATCAGCTGCCTCCATGTTGGTAATAATTATAATAACCATCCGTAGCTGTACAGCAGAGGTTAAACATATTATTTTAAGATAAACGGTAAAGGAGGAAACTAAATGTTCGTTAGCATGAACGAGGATTTTTCCAGGCATGTTTGTGAGTCACATGGCTGCAATGAATGATCTCGGCTCATCCCACCACTGTTGAATGCAAATGGTATTTTGACTGAAGGTGCCTGCTCAATCTGCTAACTCCTTATAAGGCCTGTAGCCCATAGAAAGCCCCCCCCCCCCCTCCAGCAGGTGCAGCAGTACCACTTATTATCACTCCTAGAATATTATTTTCAAAATGCAAAACAGAAAAAGCCGTCAGTTCTACAAATATAATTAGAGTCTTTTTAAGAAGAACTCTGGACCCCCCCGAGGCTGTGAACACTTTAAAACCACAATTTAAAACGTATTTATTTATTTATCCAGCATTGCTTTTAGCCAACTGACACACTTCCTGTCTGGCTTCATCTGTTGGACTTATTGTTTCCTGACACATTTTATTCGTATCTTCTTTGTTTTAGTGATTTCTTTCAAATACGTCATTGTTCCTCGCAGACGTGATTGTGTTGTTTGTTGTGTCTCGTCTTTGTTACCGATCTGTTAGTTTGGTTTTATTTCACAGCTCTTGCACTATTCTATTATGTGTTTTTTATGTATTTATTATATTTAATTCTTTTTGTTATTTTTCTCCTTTCTTTCTGCACTTCGAGCTGCACCCCCTGTATGAAAGCTGCTATATAAAGTTTATTATTATTCATTTCATCATCACTAATTAACCGATGAATCATTTTGTGTATAAATTGTCGGTTCAGCCTGTACAATCTAATCCAAATGTTCTGCCGTGACGTCTCCTCCTTGGTTTGTCCATCCAACATTTTTGTCATTTTGGCTAAAACATAACTGAAATGAACATAGATGCTGATTAATCTTCTGTCAATGGACTTAATGATGAATCAATTTGTTGTTTGAGCTCCTTAAAATCAATAAGGGTGTTTAGAGTGTTTTGTTCAAGAGCTCCACAGAAGCAGCTTCTGTTTTTGGTACCGAATCTTAGGTCACCCCAGTAAAAACACCTGGCATGATAATGGAACAAAATATTTATAAGATTTCTAGTTACTTTAGCTAAAACACAGAACTGTAAAGCAGCAGGGAATATCTTTATGCTTGCATAAACTTATATATTATATTATGTTATATTAACTTATCACAGATACTGTGATAAGCACGTCAGCAAGTCAGCTGTAACAAGAAATTGCAGTAAAGATCTGACAAACATGAGTTTGAGGCCGTTTTGAAACTTTCCATAGTTTGTTCGGAGAGTGCAGGTAACTTGATGTGTACATTGTAAAACGACTCCCTACACATCTTGGTCCAATTCTTTAATAACCACATTAAGACATGTTTGTTTACGGTGAGTTTAAGCTTAAAAATGAAAATCTGATCGATGAGCTGAAGTGGAGAAGATAAACTACATCCTGGGAACCAGCATCACAGCGACCCTGTCATGGTCGTCACTCATCTCCATCCTGGTAAAGAAAGCTCGGAACCACTGTATGTGTTGTATTCCTGACTGGAAACATTATGGGATGCGCACGGCCCAGAGCTGGAGGGCTCTGCAGCGGGTTATTAAAACCACCGAGATCATTGGTACCCATTTACTGAGCACCAGTGATATCGGAGGGGAGATGTCTTCACTCCGCCTTAAACAACAGTTTTCTCTTTTGGTCTTGTTTCTTTGTGCACCGTGAAGGAACTACAGTTTGCATTTCATTTGTAGAATGATAAATAACTTAACCTTGAACCTTGAACGTCTTCAGAGTTTTACAGTCGAAACTATCAGTAAGGTATCTTTGAAAACGCTGACGTTCCCACCGTCTCCTGTGAAGGGAAAGGTTTAACTGCCTCTCGCTCAGTCTGATTCACCTGCTGTTTGCTTGCTCACTGAGCGAGTCTGTCAACTGACTTTGTTCGGAGCAAACATTCCAGCCTGTAGCCCTCAAACGAACATCATCAAAGCCAAGCAGATCATGTCCCAACTCGTCCTGCCCTGATGGTTCAAATTGTGAGGTATTCATGGCTGTTTGAATCCTGCTGCTGGTGTGAAACAGGCCCAACAGGCTCCGGCTTCGCCGTCTCCAAAAACACTGTTGGGAAACCACACGTCTTATCTTTTCTAATGTTTGTTTTTATCATTTCCACTCGTCCAGAAAAGGACAAGCAGTCAGTGTCTCTTGTGTTATTTTGTCGCTGTTGGAACAGCGAAGTGAACCTGCGCTCAGTTTCATCATGTTACACTATGTGTTTCTCATTTTTCCACTTCATTTGAAAGATGTGTGTTGTGGTCCTGTACATGTGTGGAAGACACTCAGATGAGCTGTGATGGAGATGCAACTAAATATCACGAGTATAAGATTCAACATTCATGTCCAAAGAGGCTGTTAACTGTATTAATTACTATAAAAGCTGTGTTCATTAATGATCTTGATGTTCCCGTGTATGAAGGTGAGAGCAGGTCTGAAGCCCGGAGACCCACAGTCTGACACTAGCATTCATTTCCAGTGGAGTCCTGGTGACCTGGTGGACTGAGGACAGCTGGGACACTGGAAGTCTTTTGGTCCAAGTCAGACTCAGCCAAAATCACGTCAAACACTTATTTTTTGAATGGAAATGCAAGTAATGAACCGAAGCATCTGTATATGTGTCAAATCGTTTAGTCAAAACAAAAGTGCAACTGCAGAAAAAGCCTCATGATGAGCTGCTCCTGGTTTTAGTCTCAACACATCTCTGCTTGGTCCCTTTAAAACCAGGATCAGAGCTGACCCACTAACAATAAGCAGCCCGTGCAAGTGCAGGAGGCATCAGACTGGAAACAGCAGTGAAACCAGCAGCTTGTCAGAATAACTTGCCTGAACTCAATTTTAAGTTTGATTTGTAGATTAGATGAGTTAAAGTACTAATTCAGTTGACTGAAAATGTCACTCGTATCTTCACGCTGAAACAACCTGATGTTTTTAGACTGTAGTCTGTGATGATCGCAACAAGCCAACCAACGACCCAGATGCATGGCTTTGATTTTAAACAGTACAGATGCTGGATGGAAAGCAACATCCCAACCCAAATCCCTAAAAGACACACATGAACTGTTGAGCACTAATGGAGGTAAGTTTCTGAAACTTCGAACAGTCTTTTCAGCAGTTACGAACATTCATCATGAAGCTGTAGGAGCATTTATACACAACCATTTTATTATTTTGATAATTTATTAATTCCTTGTGCAGCAGGTGGCCACCCCCCCCATCCTGCTGTCTAAAACAGGACGGGTGGCAAAAAGAAAAGGTTATTTTAAATAAGTAATACAAGAGATGAATGGAACCATATTAATAATAATATTAAAGTATTTGATAAAAACTAAAAGGATTTGATACCTGAAAGCCATGCGAGTCAGAATGACTTGAAGGGAGGGACATGGGTGATACTCTGGATATGAACAGGGGGCGCTAACGAGCTGCTGCAGCTGAAAGTGAACATTAGGTTTCAGACGTGTATCCCAGGGATGCAGTTTGGTGGAGCTCCAAAGGCACAACTAGGGCACTGTTCCATTTATTGTCACAGAGTCAAGTCACGTCTCACAGCAGACTAGTTAAAGAGACTTTAACTTCAGACCAGTCTCAGGTCTACAGTTCTGGTTGAGACGGAACCAAAAAGCAAATGTGCTGTGAAACTAAAACTACAGCTAAAAGGCTCATTGAAGCGCTGCGCAGAGAACTACAGTTCTGGTCATCATTCTCTGGGTTTCTCACTTTGATATTACATGTAGACATTTGATTCAGTTTATTTTACAATGTTTCTAACTGAAGCATCTTCAAGTGTGTAAATGTGTGTGATGATTAAGGGCTGTGTGTGCCGGCGTTCCTTACCTGAATGAGCCGTACTCAGGTGGGGGCTGGTATCGGACGTGGGGCACCTCCCTTGAGTGCTCCCTCCCTCGCTGCTCCTGGTAAAAATGTCCTACAGTGTCCTGCTGCTTGGTAGGTGAGCCCATTCCTTTGAAGGGGTAGTCTGGAGGAGGGCCGCGGTGCTGTGGCTTGTAGTAGTCGCCCGGTGGCCCTGGTGGAGGCAGCAGGGGGGAAAGCGGGGCGCTAGTGACGGGGGCATGGGCCTTCACCCCGCTGGTGGCCAGAGAAAGCTGCATGAGTCGTTCGCTGAGAGATCGAACATGTCCTTGCTTCAGATCCTTCAGCCCGTCATCCTGGTGCACCTTCCCCGCACCGCTCACTCGCTGCACCGTGGGGCGACCCTCAGTGCGCACCTTGGCGCTGGTCATCCCAGTGACGTAGAAGGCGGCGCCCACTGAGGCGGGGTGAGAAGGCTGCTGGGGCTGGTTGTTCTGCTGCTGAGGCTGAGGAGGAGGCCCATGTCCACGGAAGTACTGTGACTGCACTTTGGCCTCTTCGTACGTAGGGAGGTCCTCTGGGTTCAGGCACTGCCCTTGGCTGCTCCCACAGCCTCCACTGCCGCCTCCTCCTCCAATCCCTAAACCTCCCCCCCCTCCACTGCTCCCACCCCCTGCTCCTACTCTGGTGGAGCCCAGCTTCTCCAGGCCGTTGTCTGTCTGCAGCTCCTGTCCCTGGGGCTCCTGACGGGCGATGTGGAGTGTGGAGTGATCATCAGAGGGGCCTACCTGTCCCTGTCCTGAGTAACCTCCTCCACCCCCACCCCCTCCACCTCCTTGTTGTTGTTGTTGTTGCTGCTGTTGCAGCACGTAATTACGGTTCATCTGCTCCTGCAGGAGGCGCTGCAGGACGGTGTTGCCACCACCTCCTACGCTGTTGCTGCTGTTGGACGAATCGTCGGCTGCGGCCCTCATCTCTGCCTCACGCTGGCCACGCACTTCATGGAAGGACAAGCTCCGGCCACGGTCAATTCCCCCTGAGAGGACGAAGAGGAGCAAGAGGACAAGGAAGCAGCGTCGAGCAGGGATGAGAGTTGTTTGAGTTTTATAAGGGTGAAGAATGTGAAAGTAAAGAAAAATGAACCAAGAGTGAAAAGAGAAAAGAAAAGAGAAAGGGACAGAGAGCATTACATTCTGAGACCATCCAGCACCATCCCTGCCCCCCCCCCTCAGACTGATGCATGATGGCAAAGTAGAAGAAGAATTCCTGAAAAACCTGAAGAGCCAAACCACCAGCAAAACCCTGAACCCTCAAACCCAAATCACAAACCCGCTGTGACAGTTGTGTGATGACTAAATATGGACCCTGAAGAGGTCAACTGACATTCTAACATGTAGTGTTGTATTTCTACGGGGCCTGTGGACTAACGTGAAACACTTACAGTGCAAACAAGCTGCCTTTTGGTTGTGAAAGGACGAAAGTAGAAAGTTTACACATTACATCGTGTGACAGAATATGTGAATGCAAAACCTTTGAGCGTTACAGAATCAAAGGAAGTCCTAGCCTGAAGTGCCTCCTCACTGCAAAACCTGCACTTGTCCTGACTCACTACTGTACTTCCAGGGTAATTATTATTGTCATTATACATTATTGTCCTGACTATTTTTCAGTTAATCATTTAACCTACGTAGTGGCAAGAAGTTACCAAACATAAGTTCAATGTGAAATTCTCAGATGTCTTGTTTTGTGCGACCAACAATCCAGAACCACAGATATTCACTTTACAATGACGTCAAACAGAGAAAAGCAGCAACCCTCACTCTGGAGAAGCTGGGTCCAAAGAATGATTTGCAATTTAGCTACAAATAAAAATAAAGATTGTTCGTTTATTAAAATTGTGACTGATGTGAAAAATCAGTCCACTCTTGATCTGATCTGAGTTTTAGATGCATAGATGGATCAGACTGGTGTTGTTTTCAGCCAAAATATGACTGTATGACACCACATCAGTCAAACTACGCTGCTTTCAGCCAGGCTACATGCATGAACCCCGAATCATAGCGTTGAGGACCACAGTGACTCCATTTGACCCCTTCAGAGCGGCCAAAGGGAAGGAAAATGATCATTTTCAGATTGAAACCCACTGGCTAAAAACAAAATAGGATTATACAAATTTGCAAGGACACGAAACAGAGTGATTGGAAATTCTCACAGCTTATTCCAAGAAATGTGATTGGAATTGTGTTTTGAACATCCAACGTTGTCAAAGTTGAAACCACCTGGGACGTGTTTGCTGTGAAGGTCCAAATCAAACTCGATAAAAACCCGTTCAGCAAGAGGCTGAATCTCCACACTGTCTTCTTTGCAGTGTTGAGAAACAAGTGGGAAACAATAATTGGACTTATTTGCATACCATGTTGGTGCGTGTGGGTGGGCATTTATATTAGCGTGGTTTCTCCTGACAACACTGAATGTTAAAACCTCCATCGTTTTACACCTTTTATCTACAGAGTGAAGAAAGAAGTTATTACATCTAGCGCTTTCTGTTATTCTTCTCATTCTCAAGGAGGAAGATGCTTTTTTCCGAAACATCTGTAGATAAATAAAATCATATGAGACAAAAGGAAGAATGTTAGCTTTTGTGCTAGATCAGCAAATGGTCAAATCTCTTCAAGTAGCTGTGGAGTATAAAGGGCTGGGAAATGGAAAATATGATTCCACAAAAAGGCCCATTTTAAACTTAAGTCATAAACAAAATCATATTGTAAAAAAAACAAGTAAACTAAACTAACAACCCAAAATTTCAAACCTTTCCATTCGACATGAATAAACTTTGAAGGTTTTAAACAAACAAGCGCAACTTTTCATCTTGAGGTTTCGGCATGTTTCATCTAAGCCTCCACATCTGTTGTATTTCTACAGGTAGTTTCAGTTTTTATGCATGAAAATCAATATTGACTAGAAAGCAAATATTAGCAGTTCCTCTGTTTTATAAATATATTTTAGTAACAGAACATAGCTTCCATGTTATGTGACCCAGTTGCTCCACATCAATCAGAAACTTGTCAGAATGCAACTTTGGGAAATTGTGGCGATTCATCAGATCCAGTGTGGGTTGATCAGAGGCAGCGCTCCTCACAGTCACAACTCCTGAAACATCTTGTCAGATTGTGGTGAAAGCTGTAAACACGCCTTTCAATACCACAGATCATATTTTAACACATGGTTGGGTCATCTGGTTTACTTCCTGTTTGTCACCATACTTTGTGCTCCGCTGGCCTCTGGCGTCCCTCAAGGGTCAAACATCAGACCTGTCTCATTCTGCCTGTAATAAAGATCCCCGTTTTCTTTCCCTTTTTTCCACCTCCTTACCTCACCTCCTTTCCTCATCACTGATTAGCTCTTGTTTTCACCCTTGCCTGATTAAGTTGTCCTGATCACTCCTTATTTAAAAGTTGCACTCCCTGTCACTCACTCTTTCGACCTTCCCGTGGGGCAGTGCTTCTGGTAAGAGGAGTTTCTTACTCGTTTAGTTCCTACTCTTTTGATCTTGTCCATGTTAATATATCTGAGACTTTTATTTATTCTTATCTGTTTAAGATGGACATTTTAAACTCGTTTCTAATCCCTTGTATTTTGTGTTCTTTCATGTGTGTCTGCTGCTTCCCCAGAAAAACATCTGAGCCAATCAGAGCTTCGTGGGAGGGATTGAGAACGGGGGCATCATCTTCCTGTGCCAGAGCCAGAAAGATAGCAAGAGACTACTAGCCTTGTGCTCTAGGGGTTCAGGCATGGCTACAGGCATTTGTAGCATCCTCTCTTTACTGTCACTATCAAATAAAGGAAGAAACACAGCTACTGAAATGCCATTTCTGTGACACCATGGGACAGATATTTGCTGCTGACCTGTTAGGAGGAATAAGTCAAACAGGGACACGGTGCAGACTGAATAACGAAGTGAAACAAAATGCATGTCTAACTATCAGCTTGCATTTTTCTGCTGCGGGAAAAAGTCACAGCGAACGGAATTTCACATGGGCTTGTGTAATAACTTGTGTAATCCTTGAAAAACTATACAGTCAGGCCACTCAAGGAATGAACCATTTACTGCAACAAAAGGCACTTTAGTTTAGCGGTGTGGCTCTGCTCTGAGCTCGCAGCCGCCGCTGGCAGAGCCTGAGACACGACACTGACGTGCAATCAAGTGTTAACACAGCAGGAGGCGGGTTAAATTTGAGAAAGCAGGCAGCAGGGTAGCAGCAAGGATGGAGATCTCAGCACTGTTGCATGAAGTCTGAACGAGTGCCAAATGTTTCTATGGGCCACCTATTGTAAGAGGCTGGTCCTGGACACGTGATTGGAGGGCGTGTGGAACATGTGACCATAAATCGACGCCGGTGCCTGAACTTCTGCAGATGTTTGCACTCTGCTCAAACTTTCAAGTATTTGGCAAGTTGTGTGATGTAGGCATAAACAAAGGATCCGTATGCCTTTTCTTTTTACTTACTGTTGGTTTAATGTAAAACAAATATTGTAGTGTGACATTATGATTCCACAAAGACAAATAGGCTACAGCACTAATGTTTATGGTTTATCCACAACCCAGCCCGTTAGACTGTAGATGAATTCTCTCTCCAACATACTTTAACTGCTATTTCCTGTAGTTCATCCCCAAAATCTTCTCTCTGCACAGCCAGCGATCAGACGAGAGGACAGCAAGAACAACAGATATAAAGAGAGCTGAGACAGGATGAGATGGTATGACAGATTATACTCTTGAGATGAGGGAGGCATTGACTTTTGCATACATTTGATTCTTTGAAATAATTTCCTTTGTTTAATTTACTTGGACAATCAAGAATGTTGAAGAAAGTCTGACGTTTTGGGAAAGAAAATGTACAGAGTCAGACGAGCTCAGTCTCTGTGCATCCAGTACAGAAACACTGTTTCTAGCCTCTCGGCACAAAGACTTACACCAAAGGTGAAAATATCCATTGTATTCTTAAATACCACCTGCCAGAGGTCATATGGTAAAGGGAAAAATGAGTGAAGGAACTCAAGCGGAGTAAACGGATTAAGCAACACAAAAAATCTTTGGGCAGGTGCAGCAGCCATGTTGCATTCATGTGAACGGTAAGAAAATAAGTTATCTTTGATCAGGATATGTCCTTCAACTCCCACATGAAACAAACTTCAAGGACTGCCTTTTTTCACCTACGTAACTTTGCAAAAATCAGACACATCTTGTCTCAGGAAGATGCAGAAAAATTAGTCCATGCATTTGTTACCTCAAGGCTGGATTACTGCAACTCCCTATTATCAGGGTGAACCCTGAGCCTCCCCTTAGTTATGCTGCTATAGGCCTAGAATGCAGGGAGACATCCCATGATGCACTGAGCTCCTCTCTCCTCCTCTCCCTCTCCATCTGTACGCACTCTTATCCATTAATGCTTAAGGCCCGATGAGCGCCCACCCAGAGCCTGGTTCTGGTTCTGGTCACTGTCTCCTGGTGCTGCTCATGGTGGAGTTGTTGGGTCTCTGTACATAAAGAGTCGGTCTGGACCTGCTCTGTATGAACAGGTGCCCTGAGATAACTTTGTTGTGATATGGCGCTATACATACCTTAACTAACTTACTTTCCCAAATCTCATAAGTCTGCTCCATCTCATACCTACCTGTATGGCTGACCCGCTGCGCTCTCCCAGAGGCATCAGTGGCAACAGCTGCTCATATTGCAATGCTGCAGCAGGCCCACCAAGAGGCCTGGGTGGGACTTGGTGAGGGTGAGCAGAACGATGGGGCTGATGTTGTTATGGGTGGAGGTGGCCTGGTGTAAGGTGCTGGTAGTCTGATAGCGGCAGGTGGTTCAACCCCTGGTTCTGCCCTTCCTGCAGGCTCAGCAGGTCTCCAAGGTGCTGGTTGGAGTTGCTGAGTCCCAAACACTCTGCAGAGGAATAAAGTGAGGTTAGTGGTGAGCGTGTTCTTCAGTCATATATTACAAAACAGATTACTGAGGTTTTGACCAGTGTAATGTCAACGCATGTTACAGAATATCCTGTTGTGCAAATGCCAATACAATGTAGCCTAAAGCATTGTAATGTACTAGAATATACTAGGTAATAATATACACTATTTATACAGCTCCATATCATAACAAGTTCTCTCACAGCTCTTGTTCATACAGAGCAGGTCCAGACTGACCCTTTATTACAGAGACCCAACAATCCCACCAGGAGACAGTGACCAGAACCAGGACCAGGACCAGGACCAGGACCAGGACCAGGACCAGAACCAGGCTCTGGGTGGGTGCTCACCTGCCTCGACCCAATGGGTTGAAAGAGAAAGAGACCAAGTTATTATAATTTCTTTTTGATTTTTAATTAGCTCAGTGAGCATTCACATGGAACTGGTGCCACGTTTTCTCGACACAATAGAGCTCCGAAGTTGGAAGAGTCGCTGTTCCAGAAGCATGTTTCCCCATTCCTACTTCCCCCTCAAACAGCTGATCTGAGGCATAGTACAGCATCTACTGTAGGTAGTACACACTGACTATGGAAAAGTACCTCATACAAACCCACTTCAAAATATCCTAAACCTTTAAGAAATACTGTGCTTTCTGAGCTTTCTGTACCAGGGTGGAGATGTTTGGTGACCACGACAGGTTCTCTGTGATACCGATTCCCAAGAACCGAAAACTGTTTCTCCACCTCAGCTACACTGATGTGCAGGAGTCTTTGTCTTCCTCCTTTTTCCTAAAATCAACAATGAGCTCCTTGGTTTTGCTGACACTGAGCTGCTTTGGCTCTGGATAGGACCCTCGCCCCTCCCTTCACCCAGGCTTTCGCTCCTCTGAACATGTGCCAATCTGTGCACTTCGAGCCGTCCTGTAAAGCTGCTGTAGCTTCATCTGTTCATCACTTGAACTGTTTATTTCCAATGGTTTGACCCTTTTAACCAGCTGGGAGTAAGAAGGCAGGAGAGGAAGGGCAAAATGGTCCCACCAAATGGTGACGGGGGGGGGGCTTTTTAGCTGCCAGTTTGTATAAACGTAGTCCAGGGTATTGCATCACCTGGTGGAGGAAGTTTAAACCACGAGTAAGAGAGAGCAGCTCTGACTGGTGATGTGGGGGGGTTCACACAACATCTCCTGCTCATTGCCTCCTTTTGTTTTTTTACCATTTCTCATTCCCTCTTCTGTTTTGTCTCATTGTTTTTAACGTCCATACTTTTTCTTACCTTGTGACCACATTCATAATGTAAAATTCTACAGAGTATAAAATACTCATCATGAAAAAGTAACCCTGTCCCCAAAAGGGTTCCCTGGAGTACATAGGGAAAACCCTTTCCTTTCACAATTTCAACCCTTACGAAATCTTTCAAGATTTAAAAAATGTGTGTCGCTTTAATCACATTAGCTTCGTCCTTCTCTGAATATTCCTGATTTATTAAAGTAAAATGTAAATATACTTCACAGAAGTGAAAAGTAGCACAAAATATTCAGTGACATGAAAAAGTGCATCAGTGCATCATTTAGTCACAAAAAACATTAACCTACACACACAAACTCTGTGAATAGAATTTTGGGTGACATGTAAATATCCTGACAGGACAGCAGATGAGTAAGACCATCGGTATGACAACAGAACTTATCCACCTCCTCTTCTGCAGAGAGAAATAATCACTTCCAGATGTGTTACTCCCCCCACTGCGCCTCCTCCTCCCCCCAACCCCCCTGCATCTCCACACTGTTCATATAAACAGTTTTCTCAGCAACCCACTTCTAAACGTCCACTTGTCTGTAAGTGTGTTTGTCCTGATGTCCCATGCTGTGTGTGAGACTGTAAACCTGCATTTCTGTCAGTGTAAAGCCACAGACTCCTGTATCAAGACATCCCCAGGGGTCCACATTAGCCCTATGGCCCGTGGACACCAGATACTCCATGTAGGCCCCCTGTGGCCACCTGGCTTTATCCCAATACTGGATCTACTTTGCCTTCAAAGTTACAGTTCCACAAACATCCCAAGTCCAAGCTAAGAGACTGAGAGTTTCCATATGTTGACAAAATGAACTTTGAGTTTTCGATTTAAATGAATTGTAAAAATATATTTTCATTCTGTTGCTGTCTTTTCATTTCCTGAAGTGTCACAGTTAGGTTTTCTTTGCTGTATTGTTTTTACATAACTTTACATTTGGGCCACCAAAGATGTACTTTGGCCACCAAATTTAGGGGCTTAGTGGCTCGTGAGCCCAGTGCTTAAAAATATTATAGTCTATCCCTGATTACTGCGTAGCAACTGGGCCTGTGCAGGTCGTAGCTGGGATGTGCACGTCCTCAGAAATGTAAGTCCACGTCAGCGGCTGCAGCGACACCATGTAAAGACGGTGAAACAGCAGCTGTCATTGGTCAGGCTGGGCTGTTTGTGATCCACATCGTCATCCTCTGGTGTAGCGACTGACCCCATAGAAATTAACTCCATTCAGTGGAGTAAAGAACATGTGAAACCCAGTCAGATTACTTCCCGCTACACTGGTTGACACGCTACTGAACCCTCTGTTATTTAATACCACCACCTTACAACAGCTCTATTAGAGGCATAAGTAGATCTGGAAGAAAACTAAACCTTTCCTCACAGGTTTCTGTTACTCTGCTCTTGCAAACTCTGACAGATTTGGTCGGATGTAAACGGAGCTGAATTCTACTGCCAGGGAATATCCACTACATGGCTTTCCATTTAAAGCCACCTACCAGAGCTTCACTTGGGGATCCAGGAGACCATGAAGTTTGAAAGTACTTTTCATTTCTCTTTGCTCATCTGTTAACTCGTATATGTCTATTCTCTACATGGTCGAGCCTTGACAATAGAAACTTTAGAGATTTAAACGTCAACAATACATTTTCAACGATAGTCACATGAATGATCTTTCCCAAATAATCACTTTAAGTTATTGTCATTTGTCAAAGTTTTGCTAACTCCTATTGTCTCCAATTCCTCCATCTCCCTAAAGATACACTGCTTAACTGGAGCACCTCCTGCCCTCAGATGGTGCCTACCTGTCTTCAAGCACAGAAATCCTGGAGGCAGCTGTGAAACCTGATGTATATTTGACCAGTTTTTCTCTCATCATCAACCTTCATCAACTGACTTCGATGATTTCTTCTTCTAAACCTTCAACATGTCTCTTAGATCCCAACTAAGCTGCTAAAGGAAGTTCTACCATTAGTTGGCACATCCTTACTAAATATGATCAATCTGTCCTTATTAAAA
>JAVQJF010044389.1:0-34299 GCA_036023855.1 Gadopsis marmoratus | reverse complement strand
TAAGATAACACCGAGACTTGTAACCTCTGATTTAATCCAAGGAGTTAATTTCCCCAGATTATCAGACAGAATTTCTCTTTTTGCTTTAGGGCCAACAAGTAGGACTTCTGTTTTGTCCTTGTTTAATTTTAGGAAATTAAACATTAATTTAACATTGATTGGATCCACTGCTTCCCAACGTATTCAAAAGAACTGCACAATTAATTCATAAAGAGTTTTTGCCACACTTTCCAATTCTGCCTCAACTAAATTTCATCCAATGTAATCTGAATTTTTTGATTACATGAAAACATTAATGTTACTTACTGACAGTCAGTTCAACTGTAAGATGGCTCAATGTCTAAATCCCTACAAGTGGTCCAAAATTGTTATGCAGCAAGCAACAGATTTGAACCTTTGCAATTTAACAGAGTGCTACTTTCAAATTGCAAAATCTGCGATAACTTATGGCATCAGGATGCTTTAAAACAAAATGCTTGTCAGATCGTCTAAAACGCCTTTCTGACACCAGAATTGTGGGGGTGGAGTCCAAAAAGCTTTCCAAAACAGACATTTAAAAGATCAGTCTGTCAAATTGTTGCCTTTGTTTTCATCCCTGAGATAATACTGCCATGGTCATCTCTTCATAATGAATGGCTTGGACTTGATGACTGCTTATCTGCACTTTTTATATTAAATAGAGCTGCTGTGAAATCGTTCAGTTTCCTCTGCAGCTTTTGTTTGTCTTTCACCACAGACGTTGCCCCCGGTTATTGTTTGCAGTACATCCAGTTTGCCAAGGTTGCAGTTACCTGTCTAATGCTGATGTGTTGCCACTACTGGCAAATAGACAATACAAATTAAGTGAGTCTCTTTAAAAAAGAAAACAATGACAAAATAAACCCCATCAAACATAAGCATGTAAAAATACAAATTATATCTAAGAAGAGTGCAGTTCTGTAACCTACTTAATGAACATAATGTTCTTGTTTAGATGTTTATCCTCACAACCAAACACCACTTCACTTACATGAGGTTACAGTCAAAGACTATGACCATAGATATATTTGATTAGATGGACATACAGGGTCATTGACAGTGACAGAAGAACACTTCACAGCAGCAGTGCAGAGTAGGTGAGTCAGTAATCCAGAGTGCTACAGTATTTGTTGACATTGCCATGAAAGTGGAGTGTTAACTGTGAATAAATTAACAAAAGAATGAATGTACTGTAGTTAGATGTCTTAAAATAATATCTTGATAGTGAAAGGTATTTTAAATTATGTTTATGATGATCGTATTGTATAAATACTCTGTATAAACAAAGGTGCGGACAGAGAGGCAGAGCTGTGGCTCTGTCACATCTAAAACAAAGTAATTGATAAAATCAACAGACTGTTGTGTTCGATTAGTCAATATCTAACTTCACTGATTTCAACTGCAATGCAGACTCAGTCTGGTGTTTAACTGCTTGTGCACCTCTGCTTGCTTGATTAGTTTTTCCTCACACATCCCCAACCTGACTGTGACTGACCAGACCACTTGGCTTCATTTTTCCCAATTTGTAAAACTGCTTTCTTTTTTCCCCAATGTTGCAACATGCTGCTCTGTTCACTAACCGCAAACTGAACGTACAATGTTACTGATCAATGATTGATGTCATCTGAGCTGAATCAGACAGATCTCAATGCATCTCGTGATCGGTCTAGTTACTAAATGACGGTGTACGTGGCCTTTGTTGTGTGATGTAGCACTTCTGCTCTCCGTGAAGGTTAATGTCATCAAGTCTTAATTCAAGTGTTACCAACTGCACAAAACAGGCAACTAATCTGACTGAAATCTCTCCCTCAGTTCACCATCTTATAGTATAGTATAGATTCATGGCTTATATCTTTGGTGCGAGGTGGTCTCTGCGGTAGCCAGAGATTACTTATCAAATACACCTTGTGAACTGCCTTTTTTTCCCTGTATACCAGTGTTTCTGTATATGAAGCTCTTCTTAGTTGTGTCATGGTGGCTTTCACTGTTCATCCCAGCTACACAATCCTTCTTCTGTTGTTATCTTTCTGTCTGTAAATGTAAATACATCACTTTCCTAATACCGGGGAATTATTTCCTTGAAAGAACCACCAGGCAGCGTCAACATTTGTTTCACTGGTGTGTTACATTGTAGTGGACTTTTGTTAAGTGAAATATGACAGCTTTGTATTGAAGATCCACAAACAGAAAGCTGAAGGCTCTTACCACTATGAGGTTCCACATACGAGCTGCCTCAGCCACCAGTGTGGACACAGAGCTGCAGCCTGGCATCAGCACAACTTTAATAGGCTCTGTGTACAGAAGGTCATACAGCAGCTTGGTGGCCTCCCCTGGATCACACTGTGGAACACAGAGACAAAGACAGCAGGGTAGTCAGTATAAAAAACACACTGTGACCAACATCTTTACATAGGTAATGCAATTTATCGTTTGACAACACCGGATAAATAACAAGGACCCTGTGTCCACAGGTATGTGGTATTTGCAGGGTGGCCACAGGTTTCACAATGAAAAGACATCGTAATGCCACCCGGAAGGGGTTTAAACATAATACAATTTAACATCAGAAATCACATTTTTTAAAGTTACTTATAGTCAAAGAAAGGTCAGAAATTATAATAGACTAAGAAAACACACCTAGAAATTATTTAAATAAATTAAACAGGTAGGGATTCCAGGAGGTAGCTCCTTCAAATTTGGCTACATTTGTTCTAATTTGTCATTTCAAGCATGTATTACTTATGACAGAAATACACTCATCAACATCACAAAACAAAGCACAAGGTTTCTATTATGTTCAGCTGAACTTGAGATGATCACTGCTTGTAACTTCTTCTGACCAACCAGCCAGACCAGCCGGACCAAATGTTGAAGAGGGGGAAGAGAGCCAGGACAAGAGCTAAGCTAACTCAGCTTGGAACTAAGGCTTTACCATTACCCAGCCTACGTCTGGCTAATGCCCAGTCACAGGAAAACGCAAGAACGTGTGTTTCCAGCAATGTATGCTTTGTGTATAAATTTAGTCAAAGTTGATGGACAATGTTTCCCAGATGTTGAGTTTTTAATGTTAAGATGTCAACCATATTATGTGCCCAGAGAGTTCACCAGTGTTATTGTTGCTAAAATATACTACAGAAACAAGAGGTCATCAGCAGTCACACGACCAAACAACCGGATGGTATTTTTATTGTAGCTGGTAATTTTAATCAGACAGACCTCAGAACTGTTTACATAAAAATTTCTGGCAGCTACAAAGCCCTTCCCTGCCCCCATTTTGGACTATATAACAATATTTACCTGCTTCCCCTGCCTGATAAAAAGTGTTAAACCATCAGATGAAACAGTTAGAACATGTGCCAATATGTGAACTCTCAACAGTCCTGTAGAACTGCTGTAGCTACATATTTCTTCACTTTGAGATACCACCACCCAGGAGAACCACATCACTATTGAGGAATATACATCAGCGATATCATACATCAGCAAATGTGATGTGGTGATCACAAAGAGAATAAAATCATTCCCCAACCAAAAAGCCTGGATGAATGGAGAGGTGAGGGCCCTATACAGAGCCAAAAAACCTGCTGTTCGGTCAGATGACAGGGCAACATACAGCACCACCAGAGCGAGACTAAAAGCTGGCATCAAGGAGGCAAAGCTGAGACATCAGGAGAGACTGGAGAGAGACCGAAACACCAACAACACCAAAGCATATAACTGTCACAGGAGTGTTCTCACTTGCTTCAAGACAGCCGCCATCGTTGCTGTACCTAAAAATTCTGCAGTATCTAGTCTAAACAACTACCGCCCTCTGGCACTCACCCCCATTCTGATGGTTTGAGAAACTGGTTCTCTAGCACATCAAAAATAATATCCCAGCCCAGGGATATCCTGTGACAGTTGGCTGTGGCCTGTGTGTGTGTCTCTCTCTCTCTCTCTCTCTCTCTCGTTCTGGGTCTACTGGGAAGGCGGGGCTGTCACTGCCAATCGGTCTGAACACCTGTCTCTCATCTCCTCATCAGCGCTACAGTATTTCTACCCCGGACTACCAGCCATTCATCGCCAGATCATTGTTTCTGTTTCCGCGGCAAGCAAGCATCCTAAGCATCTCTCGTGTCCTGTCCAGCTATTGGGTCCTACCACAATCATGTCACATATCCGAGGACCCTCATCAATTTGCATTCAGAATTTGTGCAAATCCATAGAGGATGTTATCTCCACTGCCCTTCACTCTTGAAAATAACAACACCGGCAACCAAATGCTGTATGTGATAAATGCATAGCTGAAATCAACAATCTTCCCCATGAAACTGATGGGCAAACATAGCCCTCTGGGGTTGAGGACAACACTGCATGTGGATACTGGACTTCCACACAAACAAACCCCAGAGAGTTCTAATTGGTGGTAACACCTCCTCCACTCTAGTGCTGAACATCGGAGCTACCCCAGGGCTGTGTGCTCAGCCCCCTCATGTTCACCTATGACTGTAACCCCCGACATGGAGAGAACTCTGTTGTGAATCATCGGCCTGATTACAAACAATGGTGGAAATCAACAATCTTGCAGAGTGGTGCACAGAGATCAACTGCTCAACATCAGCAAAACCAAGGAGCTGATCACTGATTTTAGGAAAAAGGAGAAGAAGACATCTCCCGCTGTTTACATCAGTGGAGCTAAGGTGGAGAAGGTGACAGTTTTAGGGTCCTGGGAATCAGCATGCAGAGAACCTGTCATGGATGTCACACATCTCCACCCTGGTAAAGAAAGCTCAGAGACAACATTTTTCTTAAGGAAACATACAAAGGCAAAATTCCCATGCCAAGTTCTTGTTAACTTTTACAGAGGAGAAATAGAAGCATCCTGACTGGAAACTGGGTAATTAAAACCGCTTTAAATCCCTCTCATATCTAAACCCCACCCACATGTTTCACTTGGAGTACACCACATGGCTGAAGCTAAACTAAAGCTAAACTATGCACTAAATGCCATGTCACTGTGACTTTAAAGCAAGCTTTTGCCAAATACTGGCCACAAGTGACAACTCTGTAGCACCTACCAGAACAGATTCTTCGTACAGGCCATCACTGTGATGAACTGTTAATGTCAGTCATACATAATAACCCTGTAACACAAAAACTTACTTGCATTAAAGATTTTTGTACAGTTAAAAATGCATTATTTTTTAACATGTTCCTATCATCAAGCACTGTCACTGTCAATAGAAGTCCTGCATGCTCTATAAACTGGGGGCGGCTGTGGATCCGAAGGCATGGTCGTCACTGACATGGACCCCAAGCTGCCCTCGGTGGAGGCCAGAATGGCAGCTGAGTCGCCATCGGTGTGTGAATGTGTGTGTGAATGGGTGAATTAGACTACTGTTAGAGCTTAGATTACTGTTAAGCGCTTTGGGAATCGTTTCAACGGTTTAAAGGCACTATACAAGTAAAAGTCCATTTACCATCCATTTACCATTACTGTATATAATGTAAATAATCGTCCACTTTCAATATTTATTTCATTACAACTTACAAAAACACTTGACTTATTAGATTTTTGCTGTTGGTCATTGGTGCTTAATTTGGCCATTCTAATTTTATATATATTTAAATATACACTTATTTCTTTCACATATATGTTAACATAATAGTCCTGTCTATTCTTTACCCTTAATTTGTTCAGCTTTGCTGTTCTTGTTTTCAGCTGTTATGTCTATTTCTGTGTAAGTACATCTAGCAATGAAAAAAACTGAGTCAAATTCCTTATGTGCGCTAAAGCTGATTATGATTCGGAAGGTCCCCTCAGCCTGAGTCCTGACAGGCTCGTCTGGGGAGGCAGAAGCAGAATTGATCTGCGTAATGCAGAGGAAAACATTTACCCAGCAATCAAGCCCCATCATTTTGATCCACACATTACAAATTGTGTTCCTCGATTTTCATTTACAGCCTATAGTCAATGAAAAATCAATAGGCTATTTAAATGATAATGGTGAAGGAGTGGTGACCATTAATAATTTAACAGAGAGAAAGCCAGTCACACATGTGAAAGGTGCTTTGATGACTGAATTTGATCGTGTATATCATTATTATAGTTAACATCTGTCATTTTGTCAATACTCCACACAGACCGAGCTAGCCAGCTAGTCAGATGTGAATCAGATTGTAGTGAATTCAAAAACGCGTCATTGTTTCAGTTGTGAACAAAACACTAAATAGATGCCAAATTCATCCAAAATGGACTCAAATTGCAAAAGTGAATTAATTCAAGTTGCAGATTTTACAATCTGTTTTCTAAAAAGTGTCATCTTTAGCTTCTGCATGTTAGCAAGTGATGGGCATTTCTTAATGGGACTCAAAACCTGAATTCATTAAAAAGACAAGTGGCGACGTTAGTTACAACTCATGAGGTTGGTTTTTATTAAAAAATCTAATATTTTCTTGCACAGTTGTTTATCTTTGTACTCATGATTCAACCAGGAGGGTTTCAAACTGTGAATCAGCCACAGGAAATGCAGTTTATTTGTGACAGACATTGGTGCCCATTACTATTGTGTGGGGAAAGACAATAATCCTACACAAACAAATGGATATTTTGGGAAGCTTTTGCTGGTGTTTCAGTTTTACTGATAATGGGGAGGGATGTTATTTTTTTAAATAATGCCTCACTGTGTCTGATCTCCGCAGCAGGAGATCAGATCTCACTCAGCACAGGTATGCTATAGGACATACATTAAGCCATTGGTTTCGCTAAATAGATCCATTCATGAAACAATTAAAAGTTAAACAAAATGTCCTTTGGGTAATTCTATCGCCAGGAGTGACTTTGGTTTTATTCTATATCGACAAAAGTCAGAAACAGTTTGATTTGCCCTCTGCGGCAGCAAGTGAGTTGGAACCTTCAGTGGGCGGGAGGCGCAGTATAACCAGGTGGGTGCACTGCTAAAAGCGTCCCCAGTGGAGCTGCTGCAATAAAGAAATGGGTCCGTACAAGATCAAATTTAGCAACCCAAAATATGGTGCTGGGTGAGGTTAGCCTGGAGTGGCAATGGCCACTACTGGCCACCCCCTGGTTCCGCCATTGCTTGACTATTTCTGCACGTAACGACTTAAATTGGAATTCCAGCTGATACTGCAGCTGAGCCCAACCCAATCCAAACACGCAAAATATATACATGGATCAGTAAGTGCATATAGCTGACTCCTAGCCATGGTTAAATAAAAATTATACACATTTATTACAAATAATTCAATATACATCTCCTTGGTGTTTGTTTGGACTTGTAAACTTATTTGGCCAAAATTGTAACTGCCAAAAAAAGACAACTAAATGTTATTTTTCTACAGGAACAGTGCCCCCTACAGTATAGTGGTGTTTTCAGGGGGCATTCAGTTTTGGTACTGATTGAAGATGTCTGCACGGTAAATTGATTGGTGCAATATCTGAAATGGGAGGCCAACAAAATTATGGTGTGGTGGGGTTTGGGCTAACAATAGGATATGTCTACAGGCGTTGCTCATCTTCATTACATTACACACCAGGCTGAAGATGCCCTAATTGTAAAATGCTTCTGACCACTTCACGTGTGTGGATCATTTTTGTGTGGATTCAACATTTTTCAAGATCTCCTTAGCCTTCATAGCGCTGACAGAGTTGGGTTTCTCCCATGTGTTGAGTCATTCTGACCCCAAATGCCATTACATTTGCCATTGCAATGACCCTAAAATCAACACAAGGGTTGAACTCTAGTAAAACGTTGATCTTAGTTGTTTTCTGACTTGCTCTACATCATTCTTTGTCAAATATGTAATAATTATCCATGCAATGTGGAAAACCGTCTCCACAACAGCAAGCACTCAAAACTGTCTCTATCATTTTTGTGACAAGTAAACGTTGTGAGCGCTTTCACTATTTCCTATGGTTGTTTTATAGTAAAGATGTGCATTCATGTATTATTTATTAACTCCTGCCAACACTGCCAACTAGTGGTTCTAGTAGTAGACTAGTCAAGTAATTTGTGCAAGAGCTTGCGGGAATCGGTGCTAATGTTACTAGGATAGGCTCACTAAGCTTCCACTTTCTGAGTAGAACCATGGAAGTTGACAGTGTCTCCTATCACTGCTGACTCGTTGTCCATCAACACCTGTCATGGGAAACACCCATTTAGAAGCAACAGAAGACATATACACAAAATGGTTTTATCCTCTTTTGAAAAATGGAAGAATGTGAACAACAGCCATTGTATCATTACAGTTTGCATTTCTTTACACAATAAGTGAAGAGAATTCAAATTCATTTTCACTTTAAATTATGTTAAACAGGTGATAACATATGATCTACTGAATGATTATGAATGATTTTCTTTCACATGACAAACCAGTGTTACATAACAGTAGCCTGATGTATCTGCTCTCTATCACGTTTTAAATTGCACACGCGTTCCTTTTGAATGAACAGAGTTTCAATCGTAATTACAATAACTGCAAAGTTAAAAAGTAATTTCACACGGGAGAAAGAGGAAGTGCTGCCTCGGATAACAAAAATCCTTCAATTCAAAGTAATGAAGCCCTTTAAAATAGGGGCTTTGAGGTTACACTAGAGAATGTATTCCTATTCAATAGAGTAGATTGAGTGTAAAATCAATTATGAAGACAATGTTTTAATCAAATAATGAACCACTCTCTCTGCGGGGAAAATTCAAGTTTTACAATATCGGATGAAAATGCTGCTAAATGTATTGTTGTAATGTTTAGAACAGCTGTGTCAGGGGTCATGATGATAATAATAATAATAATAATAATAATAATAATAATGACTTTATTTATAGAGCACCTTTAAAAACAGAGTTTACAAAGTGCTTTGAAAGACAAAGCAAAGAGAGGATACTCAGAAAGCAATAAAACAGAAAGCAGAAAAAAGCAAACAAAGAAAGATAAAAGATTATTAACTACTGATTATTACTGATTCTGTGAGCCTTATCTCCTCATGCTCCTCCTGATGATGAAGGTCAGCATAAACATTTAGAAAGGCCTCAATTTAATTTCCTGCATCATTGTTTGCCAACATCAAGGCGTGAACATGGACCCAAGCTGTTTCCTAGAAACCAGCTCCTGATACTGTCTACATCCTGGCTAAAAAAATCCATTCCTATGGAATAATTAAAAAAGGCTGCTGCATGTGCTGGATTTCCTCTCCTCACCTAATGACACAGAGTCAACAGGCTCGGTAATAAGCGGCCTGGAGATAGCTGCCCTCTTCAGTCCTGAATCAAATAGATTGGTTTGTAAAGCGGACCCACCATAATCCGGAGCAGCAGTCCTTGCAGCTGACTCATTGATTAACCCTGGCACTCGGGGGAAATCACCAACACATTCAAATTAGATACTGTAGCTGCTATATCTGCCCCCATCCCACTCTGAACCTTTGGGACCTGCCTTTCAGCACCCCAGGGCCCGGACAAACATTTAATCATCTCTTCGCCAGATCTCGGGAAAAAGCTTGAGAAATGGTGTGCTCTGATGACGCAGGCATTTTTTGGCCTCTCGGGCATCGCAGCATGCAGTGCTGGACTGTGATCAGCAGGAATCCATCAGAACATGTTCAGTGTGATGTGCAGCTGGCCTGGCAGAGCGGTGGAGTGCTGTAGCGGTCTGTGATCAATGAGTGCTCCGGCCAGCACGTCTTACATTTGGCTAACTGCGCTTAGTATGGCTTTCTCACACGGACAAGTTTAAATCATGTCTTCCATCTGCTCCTGTTTGAGCAGTGATAGGTGCATGATCTTTTCTTTTACTTGGAGCTAAAGCTGTGTTTGTTTGAACTGCAGTTGTCTTGGTTACTGATGTCATGCCAACCTCTACACCCCCCCAAACTCCAGGCTTTTGAAGTGGGGATCCAATGCAGAGCAGCTCGAACCAGAGTAATGCTTTTAAAAAACAGCCTGTCACAGTGCACTTTATATGCTCTGTGTGTGTGTGTTGGTATGCAGTGTGTGGAGAGTCTCAGGTGAGCAGAGGCAGAATGAGAGAATGAGACACTTTGAAATTATCATCCAGTAGTGAAAGACCCACATTTTACCAATTGAAAAATAAATATAAATATAAACATCCGTGCTCACATGGCAGGCAGTGACACTGAAGATGAAAGCTTCAATATACTGTATCTCCCTCTAACACACGTTCAGAGATAGAACCTGGGGCTTCCAAGCTTAAACAGATAAAAAAAAACATGAAAATTGTGTGCTGTGAGGAGTTAAAAGCTATTAATAAAGCTTTAACATCTATTTGACAAATTGCAGGTGGAGAGGAACAAACCTGACCAGGCAAACAGAAAGATGCTGTGACAAAAAAAAACATCCTGTAATCCCTGATATGTATTATTAATTCTAATCGGTGCTCTTCAGAGAACAAAGCAACATGTAATCAATCCTAACCCTGAATCATGTCAAATGCTGCATGAAAAAAGGTATTTGACATTGAAGTATCTAGATCAGTATTGCTCCAAATGCAGCTTGTAGTAGGATGCACGCCAGTAGCCCATACACTGTATAGATGTTCATCACGTCCCTGTTGAGTTTAGCTTGTGACAGCTGCTCCTCTTTCCTCCAGTTTGTTAATCATACAGTCAGTCAGTATGTTGACATGACTCATGTCTCATGTGCTCATGTTATTAAGAACCGATTACTGGGCTTCTGTAACAGCTAACATAAGATTATTGACCTTTGACCTCTGAATCAGTACCCACACATTTGTTCAATGAGTCATACAGGTCTGGTGTTGTGCTCATTGTTGGCTGCAGAAGCAAACGGCCAGTCAGAAAATTGTAGAATGGGGACGTCATTTTCCCACTAAGCAAACTAGCTACCTAGCTACATCCACAAAAAATGGCCACCTAAATGGTGACAAGATTAGACGAAAGCAACACAGCTAAACAGGCTCTTATAAGCCAACTTACAGAAAGAACCACAAAGGCATAATGTTGTCCTCTAGACCTCTAGACCAAGAAAACACAACAAAAAGTGAAATAATCAGTGAAAAATCTGTGATGATGGGACATGACCCCCTGACAAGACATAAAAACAGAAATCAACTTGCAGCTATGTGGAGAGTTGTATTTCATTCTTCCTGACTGCCATTGACCCTGAAAATCCAGGTATTACATACGGTCCCTGGAAGCCATCCAGAATTCAATGAACTCTTTAGAGTTGCAATTTGAAAAGAGGCCGACAGTTTCTGCATCACAGTTGTGCGTGAGTGAAATGTGTCATTATGCCACTGGTATGGACAGCTGTACTGATTATAATTGAGACAGACAGCTAAAAAACAGGGGAGATTGTGTGATAGCAAAATGTATTTGGCAAAGTAATAGCGTAGGATATTTTGAAGGAGACAAGGTTGCTTCTTGCATGTTTTATGAAATGTAATAGTGCTGGTTTGTACAGATTGCGGGTCTGAGACAATGCATGCAGCAGCAAAGCCTATTACGTGTCATTTTACAAGTATATTTTAAATAGGTTCTGAGTAGTAGATCTTTGGCAGTCTAGTTTTGCTTCTCGGAGGCAAATGAGGCAACCCAGTGTCACATGACGTGACTTCAATAATGTGAAGCTACTTCAACATTTGTTCACTTTTTGCATATCAAACTACTTTCTCGTTCTAATTGTGTTTCCTCGACGACATAATTTCCTGGTCTATTTTCCTGCAAAGGTCACACAAGAATGTAAGATGTGTTATTTTCCTAATGTTTGGAGTCCAGGTTGAGAGAAAGCCAACAGAAATAGACAAGCGGGAAAGTTTGCAGGGTGAGCAGACGGGAAGCCGTTAGCAGAGACTGTAGTGCTGTTTGAACATGTGTAGGCTGTATTGCTGCTGCTCTTATGCAAATACACACAGATGCAGTTCTTGCGCCACTATACTGTACAGTAGGTAGAACATTTCTCTGGGGATAGGACCCATTTTATGACCTGACTGCTACTTTTTAAAACATACAATACACAGAGGACTGCTAATCGTCCTAATGTTGGCCTAACATGATGTGGGAAATGTAATCAAAGTGTGGAGACATATACTCATCAGCCATAACATTATGACCAGGTGAAGAGAAGAACCCTGATTTTGTCGTTATAATGGCACCTGTCAGTGGGAGGATATATTAGGCAGCAAGTGAACATTTGTCCTCGAAGTTAATGTGTTGAAGCAGGAAAAATGGGCAAGCGTAAGTATGTGAGCGACTTTGACGAGGGCCAAATTGTGATGACTAGACGAGTGGGTGAGAGCATCTCCAAAAATGCAGCTCTTGTGGGGTGTTCCCAGTCTGCAGTCTACCAAAGGTGGTCCAAGGAAGGAAAACCGGTGAACCAGGGATAGGGTCATGGGTGGCCAAGGCTCATTGATGCGCATGGGGAGTGAAGGCTGGCCCGTGTGGTCCGATACAACAGAAGAGCTTCTGTAGCTGAAACTGCTGAAAAAGTGAATGCTGGTTCTGATAGAAAGGTGTCAGAACACACGTAGTTTGTTGCATATGGGACTGCGTAGCCGCAGAGTGGGCAGGGTGACCATGCTGTCATGTTAAAACAGCCAGAGATATAGATATAATCAGTACAATCGGATGTGCAATTTATACTTTCATCTCAGAAATGACAACCTCAAAAATAATGTAATTTTTATAAAAGTCTTAAGGTTAACTTTTTCTGTACTATTTGTTAATGGCTGTATCTATGATTTCTTATAGATAATTTATATATCATTAATAAGAGTTTGTTTTTAATCATTATAAATGTTGGTAATTCAATGACAAATGCTCGAGGGTCTCACTCTTTCTAATTACCCTTCAGGTTTGTAGTTATAAATGCCTGTAGCTCATTAATTAATCATCAACTCACAAATCAGCTGTGTGTTAATAAGTTGTTAATAAATTAATTTTGGTCCAGACATGTCTACAGCCCTTTACTAGAAATGTGTGGTCGAATGATCTAACCAGTAAAAAGGAATTCTCACAACCAGGCAACGAAAGGTTGTCTCTCTTAATAGCTTTCAACTGGTCTATAAAACATTACTAAATGATGTATTAACCATTCATAAGCCATTAGTTTCCACTTACAACTCCAGTATTTAGCCTGCCTTCTTTGGCAGTGGTAATGCTTTATGTTTTATTATTGTTTTTTAAATTCTTAATGTTGTACAAATCAAACCACAATGACTCTGTTTGTTGATGCAGTCACGCTCTCGTGCATTTAGTTGGTTAGAAAACACTTGATGCTAATGATTGCAAGAATGTTGCCAAGTCCACGGGAAATGTGTGTCATCTTCTGTCGTGTTGTTAACTTGAATTCCTGGTACAACACGTGACGAATCCAACCAATTCGGATTCTGATCAACATACATGCAGTATGCAATGGAGTGAAAGATGGAAAGATGGAACGTCTACACTGAGCACGAAATAAACTGTGCCGTAACCAATAGGTTCTTAGTTACTCACCATACTGTCGTAGTGTATAAGCTCCAGATTGTAGTCCGGCAGTATGTCGGTCCTCTTATTCACCAGGTCTAGAGCCATCTGAGCGGCGGGGAGGCAGGCTTGTCCGCCGGGCCAGCCTCCACTCATGGGGAAGAGGGCTCCGATGTAGAGCTTCTTCTTGCCTAGAGCCGGGCAGGAGAAGGAGAGGAGGACAGTGAGGGTAAGGGTCAGAGAGTAGCGGAGGACGGGCCTGCGGAGGAGGCCTTGGCAGAAGCGAACCATGGCTGGTGGATGCTGCGGGCTCAGCGGAGCTCGATGAAGTCCGTTTATTCCCCCAGGACTTTGAGTCTGTGCGTGGGTCGGGAGCTCTGGATTCCCATGAGCGGCACAAGTTGATTTTCCTCACAGTTGGAGTAGTAATTTAACGAAGGGTACTCGTTTTGTTGCAACGACTGACAAGCGAATGCAACTGCTGTAAAACGCTCTCCTTCAGCTGCTGTGAACTCCTGCTTAACCCTCATAAACCCTCAACGTCAACGCGTTCATAACTTGCACTGCGTGTCATTTTATCCACCTGAATATACAGCTGGGGAGAAGCAAAGTGATGAGCAAGAGACAGGCTGAATATTTAGTCGAGATCCGGGATTCAATCCAGTTTTCCGCTCTTTCCGCTGTCCAAGGTGCTGAAACTAAGCTCGCGGAGGCTCCGCTACATTCGGCCTGAGCCTGTTTCGATTAGAGATCGCAATAACACCCGCCTCCCTTTTCCTCCTTATAAAATATTAACCAAAATCCACAATGAGATCGCGAGGCAACGCAGGGAGAGCTTCTATCCGCCCGCATGCAACGCACATAACACGTTGTGTGAGGACACCCCGGCACGCGAAAGAAATGTCTGTTTTCGATAATCCGATTGAGCCTAACGGCTGAGCGGTCAATTTGGAAGCAAGGTCGGCGTCAGGACGAAGGAGTCGCCACGGTGCCGCTGGAATGCGGTCAGCCCCTCGGGAGGAGAAAGGAGAGAGATGACGGGAGCAGCGTTCGGCTCGCAGCTCTGTGCGTTAGATTGTGGCTGACTGCAGCAGCAGCAGCAGCAGCGTGTGAGGAAACGTTGTTGGGGGGGGGGCTCAGTCTCTCCGTTTCACAAACCACTTTGAATTTGCAATCCCTTAACACAACCCCGCTCATTTATCTTTCCTCCTCCAGCCCTCCCCTTCGCCCCTCCTCCGACAACAAGCCTTCGTCTCCCCCCTGCCCCTCCTTCTGGCTTTGCGTCCTCCACCACGCCGCCGGCTTATACGGACAAATGTTAATTATCTAACTCAACCTTGTGGACTTTTGGTTTTACAGCTGAACAGGTCACAGGTCCCATTCCTGGGAGTTTGGAGTTCTCGCATTACTCCGTTGTCCTTCACTCTCAGGATTCACTACAGTTACAGTTCCTCTATACCAACTGTATGTATCCTCATTTAGACCATTATGGGAGGCTACAATTGTCCACTGAAACTCATTCCTGCATTTAAATTCAATTATATAGGGACCAGGGCCCTTAACACACTATGGGCCCCAAGGCAAAAATGAGCCCCCTTTATTGATCCTCTCCTTGCACTGTTTATCCTACCTGTTGCATTATTGCAATACTATGTGACCTTATCAGTCAGATTACTGACTTTATCATTCTTCAGTACTAGTGCCAATGTGACACTATGTTTCACAATTACCATTATTCCATAATGGTCCCTTATGGCCACAGTGGCTGCTGTTCAGTAAATGTTACATGCTTGCTTTACCCATCAGTTAAAGTGCACTCAACACACACGGAAGCTTCAATAAATATTTTTCCCAGAAACCGAGCATGCTGCAGATTTAAATTAGGTATGTCAACCATTTGCAAATAGACATACATTATGTATATACTGTATGTATTTACTTGCATGTAGACGTAATATCAACTGAAATAATAAAGGTTTTAATCTCATATGTTTTACAACATTAAGCACGTTTATTATTGTTAACATGACAACGAAGGTCCGGTACTCTTATGTTGTTTTTGGAGTCATCGGCAAAAACAACCTATTTTGTCGTTTATGTTGGAAGACTTGTTGACTATCATGGAATGCATTTTTAAATTCTCATCAGTTCATTGTTGTCTTCTTCATAAACCAATACAACCTTTTCATTTAGCAGCGCCCATTTCAGAGATTGAAATTTAGCCATAATGAATCATGCTCGGTCTCTCCCCCACACACTCCTACATTTACACGTTTCTTCATTACTGTCTCTTCCTGAGAGTGGCACATTTTGTCCGCGTGTGTGTGTGTACTGAGTGTATCTTTAATAATTCATTAGCACAGTGATGGGCTGACACCGATCCTTCTCTCTTCATTCTCATTATTTGCCTTTTTCTTTCTTCTCATTTCCAGCAGCCACAGAGCCTCTTCTGTTCTCTCCTTATATCTGGTGCTGCAGCATGATGTCTATCTCTCTCGCTTCTGTTTCCAGGCACAGCTCACTATCTGACCGGCTCTCATTTTCTAGGGTGGGCTGATATGTATCCTTCTGTGCCGCTTCCTATCTGTTTCACCATCTCTCTGGGATTATCCATGATGCTAGAGAAGAGATGCATGTATCCGTGCCTCCCACATCCCTCAGCTCCAGCATCAACAAACTGTGCTGTCATTTACTGTGACTTCAGAGCACACAGCTCTGCACACACTTCTTAAACCACGTTCCATGGGCATGAAACTGGGAAGAAGATCAAGTGCTATTATGCCTCCTGATCCATTTGGAGTGTGTTTTCCCTCAATAAATTTGAATTAAATTTTGAGCAGAGCTGGTAAGTGATTCCCTGGTTTTATAAATAATAGGCTAATTTAGTAAAATGGAACACTCATGATGAAGTGGGTAAAAACAGAGTTGCTGTGATCAATGAATACAATTAAAGATCTTAGGATAGTTTGCTCTTCTAATCCTGTTCCACTTTCTTCTTCAGTGATGCATGAGTCAAGGTCATTGTCAAGTGCTATAAACTGTACAAGGCATGGTTTACTAAAGATGCATGTTTATATACAGGTTACCTCAACCTATTTTGCGCAGAGTAACTAAGCAGTGTATCTTTGCTGGAATACTGCTTTGCCCCAAGTTAACTGCATGTGGATTAGTTTGAGATAATTTGATTAAGTATACATTTGTTTAAGGTTATGTACCATGTAAGCATTATATCAAGTGAAGTTTGAGGTTTAAAAACTAGATTTTATATGTTTTATATGTTACCCCATCGGTGATGTCATCAGGAGACACAGAATCTCTTTCCATAGTTATGTTGATGACACACAACTGTATGTGTCTGTGTCTCCTGATGACACAGGACCAATTGATTACCTTTTTAGTTTTTAACATCTGGATGCCACAAAACATTTTACAACTCAACCAGGATAAAACTGAAATTTTCGTTGTAGGTTCCAAAGCTCAGTGAGAGAAACTGGCTGCAAAATTAAATTCCCTTGGACTTACCCCAAACCAACAAGCAAGAAACCCTGGTGTGGTCTTTGATTCAGAGCTAGACTGGCTCATATGAGGTTTGTGACCAAATCTGCTTTATATCACCTTAGAAATATTGCTGAAGTGTGACCATTTCTCTCTCTGACAGACACAGAGAGACTAATGCAGACGTTTTTATCAAGCAGGCTGGACTACTGTAATGCTGTCTTGTAATGGTCTACCCAAAAACAGTATAAATCAGCTGCAGCTGATTCAGAACTCTGTGACTCGAGTGCTGACCAGGACCAGAAGGTGAGAACACATTACACCTGTTGAAAATACCTTACATTGGCTGCCTGTCAGTTTCTGCTTTAATATAAAATGTTCTTTTCATTGTTTTTAAAGCACTTCATGGTCTTGCACCTGCATGTCTCACATGCTTTTGATGTATGAACCAGTACTGCCGCTCAGGTCCTCTGGCACGAGTCTGCTAGTTGTTCCAAAGTACAGGATCTAAAGCCCTTGGTGAGGCAGCTTTTAACTTTTATGCTCAGAACCGCTGGAACAGTCTGCCAGAGTATCTCTAAATGTAAACTTAAAACATAACTCTTTGGCTGGCTTTTGATTAAGAATGTTCTATAGACATTTACTTTATTTTATTCAACTACCTTTATGTATTTGGTTTCAGTCTTATTTCATTCTTAAAATTTCAATTTTATTATTAATTCATTTATTCATTCAATTATTTTATATCTTACTATTTCATTTATTTTTTTTTACATTTTTGTAACATTTTGCAAGAAACATAAAAAACATAAGAATCTAGATTTTAATGGCTCACTACCCCTTGGAATTATGTTTATACTGGCTGACCATGACTTACGTTCAGGATCAATTCAAGAAGCACTGTGTCCTTAATGCACCAAAGTACAAGTGAGGGTTTGAGGGTTCAGGTAGTGGATGACAAACATATTCAACCTTGTGGGAGACCAAAGTATACGTATTTGCGGAGAGCCTGTCTTAAAAAGAGACATAACAGTTAAAGTGTGACCACAATCCTTTTCCTTTTTTAGTTGCCTAAACTATATATTGATTTTCCACAACCACGACTGATCCCTAACTTTGGTAAATTAACTCTTACTTATATAGCACTTCTCAACCGTTCGAACAGTAATCTAATTCACCCATTCACACAGACCCATTCATGGGGACACAGTTGCCATGCTGGCCTCCACCGGGGGCAACTTGTGTCTTGCCCAGGGACACTCCGACATGTGGACAGGAGGAGTTGGGTGATCGAACTACCAACCCTGGGTAACCCAGGGTGACTGCAGTACCCTCTCAGCCACAGCCCTATTCTTAAAAGTTGGAATTGTGTGTAATCCAGTGGTTTGTACAATTGTTCAATATCAACATTTTTGTTTGATGTAGGCTTGTTAACATAATGAGGAAACATTTTTAAAGAACATATCACAAAATATTCACTTTTGTGTTTAGGTTAATAATATCATCTTGGTTAAATTGAAAAGCTCTTGCTTGAAGCAAGAGAAAGGATGTATTTTTAAATATTCAACTAAAACCACAATCTTTCCCTAACTTAACCTTAACTGAAGTGTTTAACAGCTTAAACCTAACCACATACAGGACACAAAATGTAAGACATGAACCCCGGTCGCTACACTGTCTAAGTCCTGAGCTTTGTATGCAGTTCATTCCCCAGTTACCACCTCCCTTCAGATTCTGTGCTGTTCAACAACATAGGTGAAAACACATTGGCAGGGACTATAATCCAGGTAACAATTATGTTGGCTGGACTGAAAGACAGCACAGAGGCACTACTCATGGCAGCACAGGAACATGCTCTGAGCACAAGATCAATAGAGGCCGGGATCTACCACACCAGGCCCCTTTAACAATCCATCACATAACGGTGGGGTGTAAGATGCTAGCAGGCAGGGCATACATGGAAAGCCATAACCAAGTGGCTGACATAGTGCGCAGGGACATCTGTGCCAAGTATGGGCTGGAAGTCCCAAGGCCACAATAGGACAAACCTCTGAAGGTGGTTGAGAATGACCAAGCTAAGATCCTGTGGGACTTCCAGATACAGACTGACAAACTTGTGATGGAGAACCGATCGGACATAATAGTGGTGGACAAACAGCAGAAGAAGGCAGGAGTGATAGATGTAGCAATCCCAAGCGACAGCAACATCAGGAAGAAGGAATACAAGAAGCTCGAGAAATTCCAAGGGCTGAAAGAAGAGCTAGAGAAGATGTGGAAAGTGAAGGCAACAGTGGTCCCAGTGTTAATCGGAACACTCTGGGCTGTGACCCCCAAACTGGGAGAGTGACTCCAACAGATTCCAGGAACAACATCCAAGATCTCTGTCCAGAAGAGTGCAGTCCTAGGAACAGCTAAGTTACTGCACAGGACCCTCAAGCTCCCAGGCCTCTGGTAGAGGACCCGAGCTTGAAGGACCAACAGACCGCCCGAAGGGGCAAGAGGGGAATATTTATATATACATTATACATATACAAAATAATTGTAATTATTCAAATCATCAAGTCATTGCCCCATAGACATCCTGCAGCTCCTGGGCCTTGGAGCAGTTGTTCACTTTGCCCAGCTGGTAATCCAGCCTTGTTTATATGTTAATATGTTTAGCACAATGGTGTATTTGACAGTATAGTCTTTTTTTCCCTCCTGATTGGTGTAAAACAAACAAATAGTGATCATTTGCATGAATCTTCCTGCTCCGCAAATGAACTCTGACATTTTGAACAATATTAAGGTAAAAGTTGGCCCAGTTTTGCTAAAACTGGATCAAAGATGCTATGAGAGATGCTATGAAGGTTCATCTTCTTTCTCTCTCTCTCTTAGTTATTCCTTTCTGTGTTTTACCTCTTCCTCTCTCTTCTATTTATCCCATCTCTAACTAAGTTTTACATTCTATATTTTCCCAAGAACTAAAACCCTGCTGGGCACCATCCAAACTATATCATATGCGACATGTTACCATTACCTACACTGCGGCATTTGTTTTCAGTGCAGCTGCATAAAGCTACTTCTAATCTTTGTATTGTAACATGCATAATATGTAATAACTATTTATATAGAACCTTTAAAAAACAAGTAACGAAATGCATGCATGGTAGCACTCAGGAGAGCATTGTCCAGCTCAAATCTGTGACAGACCAGCTGAATGTGAGTCAAGTCTAGGTCCAAAGAAAACCACATCAAGACCAAATCTAGAGGTGGCAGATCAGAAAACGCTCATGAATCTTTTTTGTCATACTGAATGGTTTTGCAAGACATATTTTAAGTTCAGGCCCTATATCTAGTGAAGGAGTTTAATTTAAAGCAGTGAAGCATGTTATGTAGTCTTCATACAGATCATTGGAAATCACCAACAAACACTGTCATCCTGTCCAAAGGAACAGCAGGTCAGAGAAAGCTCAAAAGGGTAATTTTGGATGGCAATGACAACCAATTGTTATTTATGAAAACTTGTTGGTAAAGTATGTAAGATTTGCCCATTTGACTGAAGGCAATATCTATGTAGCTACAACTTAGATGTAACTATCAGAAAAACATTCAGTGTCTGTCTACACCCCTCCACTTATTAATTACCTAATTAAACAGTTTAGCTGATTTGAATTAGATCAATGTGGAGAAATTGAAATGCAAACGAGGCTGACTCTCTTTGTATTTCATGCACAGAGGAACAATCTCTCCCAGCTGTCTGTCAAAACTGAGCCTCACTAGGGTTGGCTGCATGAAACCACATGAAGGTTTCAGCAGAGCTCCAGAGACGAATGTCAGCCATGCTGATGACTGCACAAAAACCAAAATAAAAGCTGTTGAGAGAGCAGTGCTGACATTCAGTGCATGATGGTGCAGCAAACTGGTCAGTAGCTGACTTTTCACTGGTGTATAGCTAGGTTTTCACTGGTCACTAGCTGAGTTTGTCTGTGGCTGGGTGTTACAACCCCTCCCTTTCGGTCTGCATTGACTAAGGGAGGGTTGTTGCACTAATGTGGTGGTTTGTGGCATGTGTGGGCTTGTCCAAGAAAAAGTAGTTCATAAGTCATAAATTAGCTTTAATATAATAATTTTGTATAATTTTGCCTTTTTGGTAACTTGGCCCAGACTAGGTTTTTATGTTGCTACCTCCTGTGGCAGAAGCGTAGCTAATAAATAGCAAGTAAATTGTTGGGATGTTAGACGAAGCCATCTACCAGCTTCACTTCCATGTAAATATTCAGGTGTTGTCTCCACTGTTGCGTCCACTGCGTCTTCAACTCCGAACATGTCTCAGGACTCAGCTGTCAATCAAGGTTCAGAGGTCCTTGAAAGTGACCAATCATAAGATGGCCAGTCCCTCCTTCGGTGTCCGCCCCCAAACTGTCAAAAGTAGCTCGATTCGAGCAGAATTCAGCTGCGAGCGCCGCGCCGAGCTGAGCAGCGCGAGCGTGTTTCCCTCCAGCGTGAGCTCACTGCGCGGTTCCCTGCTGCTTGCTGTGCTTAGTTGCTCGCTCGCAGCTGCGAAAACACCTCTCGGTTGTTGAATTTGTGCGCGAGGACATATATTTTGCGAGTGGATGTTAATATCTGCTCTCGTGAAGTATAAGTACTATGATTTGCTTGTGAGCATGTTTTATCGAGCACGCGTGTTCTGACATAAATCTAACGCCATACATGCTCTCAGTAAACCCTGCTACTGACCAATGAAACTGCTTATGTCTAGCTTACCTCTTCCTACCGATAGGTCAGTATTTATCATTATACAACACAGGGTTGTACAACGAAATGCAAGTTGTAGCCCCTACATGCTACACACAAAAATTAAAACAGAAAACTATAGTTGAGTGCAGGGGATGAATTGAGGACTCTCACAGCCTAAGAAAGAAGCTGCTTAGTAGATGGGTACCAATGATGTTCTGGGCGGTTTTAATCATCCACTACAGAGCCCTCCAGTCCTGGGCCATACACATCCCATGCCAGTTTGTAATGTTCCCAGTCAAGATGTTTTCTATTGCTCCTCTGTAAAACATGAACATGAACTTGGCACGGGAATTAGCAGTTGCATCTGAGCTTTCTCTATCATCGTGGCAATGTATGATGACAAGTCTATCACAGGTTCTCTGTGATGCTGATGACCAGGAACCTAAAACTGTTCACCTGCTCCACTGATGTAGACAGGAGTGTGTGTCTTCACATCCTTTTTCCAAAAATCAACTATCCTCTCCTTGGATTTGTTGATGTTGAGCAGTAGGGTATTCTCTGTGCACCACCCTGCAAGACTTAATTTCCTCCCAATATAAATCCTCATCATTGTTTGTAATCCAGCAAATGATGATAGTCCTCTCCATTGCAGTCGTGGGTGTACAGCGTGAACAGGAGAGGACTGAGCAGACAGCCCTCTGGGGCTCCAGTGCTCAGCACTAGAGTGGAGGAAGTATAACTGCTAGTCCAAACTGTCTGCAACTGGAGATTGGACGTCCTCACAAACAGATGAATACCCAGAGTGCTCAGATTCATGGTGGAGATTGTAATGAATGCTAAGCTGAAACACACAGTATTCTGATGTAGGTGTTATTTTCACAATGTGTGAGGACTGTGTGGAGGCCAATGGATGGCATCCTCTGTGGATCTGTTAGTTCTAAATCCAACTGGTGAGGGTTCATGCTAGTTGGGATGTTGTCTTTGTTGTGCTGGAAAACACAGATCCAAGGTCTGTTTGATTAATACTACTAGCTACAACGCAAATGCCATCCAGTGGTGCCATTTTTAAAATAGTTTTATTTCATCCATTTTATTTCCGTGTTACTGCTCTTATCCCGACTCTCTTACCCCCCTCCCTAATGCCCATTTGGCTGGTCAGTCGAAAGATGTGATTGTCTCAAGTTCACACGTAATACAATTCCCACACCTCGTTTTCCGACGTTAATGAGTGTATTTCTGTCATAGGTAAAATGTGCTTCAGTAACAAAGGCAAAAAATGACAAATTAATCAAATGTAGCAAAGTTAGAGTTAGTGGAGTTAGTGGCTGCCGCATTTGCACACACAGTACATACAATACATATACAGTACATGCTGTTCAGGACAGAATCAGAGAATCATTGTGAGTTATGTTAGCATAGCAAGCATTTTACACATCAATTGTATATTTGTTTTCTGAATTTAACATACAATCTCTGTACATTACAAAAAGATTGTTAAAGATCTGCAGCCATTCTCCCTCCTTCCACCTGAGCTGTTTAGTCTATTGTTGAGCTCTGGAACAAGCTGTATGAAACCAATGATACTGACACATCCATTAAACTAAACTACTAATTACCGTGGGAGGTGAATTAAGGTGAAACCTTAATTACATAATTGTGCTGGCTTCGCACAGCCACTTCCTAAAGACAAAGTGCTTTACGTTCCTGCCACATATGTCAGCTGTGGCTGACATCTGTAAAAGCGACTGAGTTTGTTACAGATTTTCAGGGTTTTAAAAAGAGGCAGTTAGAAAGTGGTGTGGTTGAATAGAAGAGAAGGGATCTTTATGTGCTTGCTTGTGTGATGGTCCCAATAGGACTCCTGGAGCTCCAGGCTACATGTGATATTCATGCGCTTTCTGTCCCCGGCTCAGCACTAAGCCTTTAGGGTCATAAAAAAAAAAGCACAGGCTCAAAGTGGCAATATGAGACAGAAACATCTCGAGCCTGGAGTGGCAATCCCAGTCAGATAACACTTACTTTATTACAATTATCAGTTAATGTACTGCAGTCAGGCAGGAGAGGCCAACCTGTGGCACACGTAGAGCTGTTAATCATTGACATTGTAGTAATCAAAACATCCTGCAATAAAAACTTGATCTAAATAAAGATGAATGGTACCAAGAGGAAGGCTCGCAGCTTAAGCGTGACCAGTTGTCCTTTTGAGGTCAGTGCATCTCTCCTTTGGCAGCCAAACGTGCCCAGCAAGCCTCATTAACATTTCACACCATCTGTATCATATTAGGACAAAAAAGGCCAAATCTGCTCGAGACCTCTTTTCCACTGGCATTCTGCTGCTGAATGGCACTGCAGGCATCTTTGAAGGCGGGTTTTCACCGGAGGCTGCAAGGCCTCAATCAATTCTTCTGGGGGCTGTGGTTGGTCACACGGGTTGCCAGGTCACACGGGGCAGCATGTTTGGCTGTGCAAGTTGCTAGATCACTGCAGGGCAACACAATTGGCTTAAAAGACTGCCAAGATCACTACAGGCAGAGGAATGTGCTGGTGGAAAGTGGGAGCTACAAATTACCACTCACCAACAAAAGCATGTCTGCATTAAAATACATGTCAATACTTAAATCCTCGATATGTAAACAGTTCAGCAAAATACTCCCACAGACGATGTTGACAGAAATTCAATTTTCAATCAATACCTTAAGACTGAAATTATGAAGACAGTCAAACAAATGGCATGACTTTTTGACTTATTATATGACAGCCTCATGATATAAGGTCGCCAATACTTTCATTTGGACTCTGGTTTAAGTGACTAATCCCTACAAATCCATGAGTAACTCAATTTCCTTTATTCATTTAAAAATTAGATTTCTTTTGACTAATCACTTCATGCATATTGGTCATCGTAACTTGGTTTCTTTCATATTCACCATACTGTAATTTATAGTTGGAATCTCTGCTGTCTACACCATTTAACTTCCAATGGTGTAAGGTTTGTGAGAAATGGTGTTAAAAGTATACAATATTACACCCCATCTAAAAAATCTGCTCAACATGTTGAGGCAGCCAGGAAAGGACCCAAATGCAGGCAGCACAGGCAGACTGGAGCAGATCAATGGTTTGACCAGTATTTTACCCAGGATCACCGGCTACAGCATATTGCTAGATACAACTTGATGAGTACTTGTTTTAGTCTCTGCACAGCACAATGGTACCACACCTGGCAACCTCACTGTGGTGATAAGACTTCTGGAAGCTGCACACAGTCTTGGCGCCTAGCTATTCTTCCCCAGGAAATAGTTCAAGTACAATTTACATCAGGATATTTATTCATAAAACATAAAAAGAAAATTTTAAATTCAACTTCCTTTACACTATTGCTCTTTCCCATTTTGTGTGTCCCATTCTGCGCTTTATATAAGGGACAGGTTTGTTTAATAATATTAAAAGCGTGGAAAACAGAGCATAAGCATAAAACCTTGTTCCACATAAAAACTGTCCCCACCTCCCTCACACTCGCCTCAATGAGCTGCATCAATTCTTAGATGAACGCAGCCTTCTCATTTTATCAGTGCAGTAATCCTCTTACACTTTATGGAGTGCAGTCTCCAGACACATTTCCTCAATTTCACGTCAAATTGCATTTGTTCATATATTTCAGAACAGAAATTACATCAGCAGTTCTCCAGCTCTCCAGTGGTGAGTAAATCACATTTAACAGCGTACACTACAGTGGCAGGCAAAATAAAAGTCCATGATGTCATCAGTCAGCTGATCCCAATGGAGAAACAGTCAGTGATGGAATCATGGCTGTTAGTCCCCCCTCAATATCACCCAACCCCCCAATCTTCTCTGTCGAACTGGAGTGTGAAATATGAGCTGTTGCTGCTTTCGAACACACCTGCTGTTTAAACCGTCTGTCCCTCCAAATCCTGATAAGCTCCTCCACACCCCCTGATACATTCTGTTCCCTCTTGTCTCCTATCATCACCTCCCTCTCCCTCATACACACATCCTTATCTCCTCCTCTCCAGCCAACACCTCACTCTGTTCTCCCCTAATCAGCTCACACAGTCAAGTTTAAGACATTTCAGCACTTTCCCCCCAGGATTAAATTCAAGTCAGATTTCATTATTTTTAAAAACCAAAAACAGGTAAAGCCTTTAAAGTCAGGCTTTAAAAGACTGGAAAGTAGGTTATAAGGTAATTAAATATTTAAATGTTTTTTATAGTGTAATAATGTGTAATGTGCACAAACATACTGTGACCACATGATTGTGTGACTACAGGTAGAAAGTATGAACAACATTTCTAACTGGAATTGTTCAAAGATTCTGTCTGAACAAGCTTTTGGATTCTGCTGCTTGTTTGTTCATTTTTTTTTTTTCGAAGCGAAGCAATCAAAGGCACTTGTTTTTAAATTCAAAGTCACATGAGTCCGCACACATCCGTAAGCAATTTTGTCACTGTTCATAACGATGTCACATTTGGAGCTGCTTCAGATTGTCTTCAGTTCATTTGTAAGTTCAGTCTGAACAGGTTCAAGCTGTTGCATTCACTTCATTACAAAACTAGGCCTATACAAGCACTGTTTATAAGACTAATCATATAGTCTGATAAATATTTGAGTTAGTATAGTGTAGTAGTATTGATTCAATATCAGTTCAGTTTTTTTTGGCCACTTAGGTGTCACAGAAACAAGTACACAACATAGACACATAATCACCTTTTAAGTTAATATGGTGAACTTGTTAGCTAACAGTTGCTTATTTCCCATCCAGCAGTCACAGTGTAAAATTAGAATTTTTTTGGCGTTATGTATGTGTTCACCTGAAGTCCAATAGTCACTCTTTTAGCTCTGTGTTTGGTCTCTACCAACTCTTGAGATGAATATCTGCCTCTTTATCTTCTAAATTCTCCAGCAACTAAGTTCACCTGCTAGTCTTTAATCGTGTCTGTCTGCTGTTTAGTGCTGAACAGGTAGTGTACGGTGGTTTTTGAGTTTTTTCCTGAAAACAGCGGCTGCTGTGAAAGAACACTACACGATGAGGGTGGTGAGAGTGAACCAGAACCGTAAAAGTTGTGGGCCAGACAGCTAAACAATGAGCTGAAAATTTGTATAAAGCTCCATTAAGCCGACGGGAGATGCGGGAGATGTAGAGTCAGACAATAATTCTCTGTAGGTTCGTCACTATGCAAAACCCCTTTCACATTGTCACAATACATTGTTATAATACAAACATACACTATAGCTACCCTGTCACCAAGACTGAGCTGAAATGATGAAAATGAGTGAGCTCCTCCAGAGCTACTGAAGACAACTGTTTTCACTGGCTGGGTGGCAGTAACCATGCCAATGTTTTTCACTTTTCACTTTTACTACACTATGGATAAAGGAAAACCATGCTTTATTAAAAGCTTGGACTATGAATGATCAGTTATGAATACATTGTATTCTCCAGGGTAACTGCTGAGATGTCAGAATGTGGATAAATGGCTAAAAGCTACAAAAAACAAACAAACGAGTGGTTACTACAAAATATATGATAGCTCAAAGTTGAACCATTTTACAATGAACAGTTAACAGGTAATAGTTTACCATCTGCCTTTGGTTTCTCTTTGTTTCAAATAAATTTGTCTAGCCTGGAGGTTTGATTACAACCTGTATAATTGTCTGACTGCTCAAGTTTCTTGCCCTTTTGGATTTTTTTAGCTATGTTGCAGTGTTTCCAGATCTCATTAATTACTTTGGTGAGTACAATATTAACATAACTGATGGCCGGACATACAAAAGAAAAAAAGGAAACAGGATTTTGGTATTTACAGGTCTGTGACAGGGTGCAAACTTCCACCATCCCATGTCTGCCTGACTATGGACAGGACAGACTACTTCCTGCACTGGAACTAAACATTGGCGCAAATAAATATTACATGGCCCAACATGAACATAATTTCTCAGCGTACTGGACTTAAATGGTTGTAGTTTGCTAGGACCTACGTTGATGTAGGCCACAGAGTTGCCCGAGAAGCCTACGTCAGGGCAAATAAAATCTCAAGTGTAAGTTGACATGTTGTTGGTGCAAGTTGTCAGAAAAGGTCAGTGATGTTTTTGCAGAAATATTGGAAGCACAATTAGACAAAACTACATAGTCTCACAAATAAATACTGCAAGGTTGAAGTTGTGTTGGATCATTAATTCCTGTAAGGGCTGATCTGAACCTTTTTCAAGGCCTTACATTTCATTTTGGCCTTTTTCACACTCCTTAAGCACCCATGAAATCCCTGCATTAAGTTCATGTCTCCCTCTTCACCTCAAACACTCTACAGAGATGAACCTTTAACTTGTTGTTTTCAGCCTCCACTGGCTTGACACTGTGGCTAGTATGAATGTAATAATAGTCAGGAGTTCATCCATGCGGTTCATTGTCTGCTGTGGGGGCAGCAGCAGCTGACCACCATCTGACTTGTCTGTATGATGGCTGCCCACTCTGCAGGTTCAGCCTTCTGCAGTTGGTCTCCAGTTAATTGGGAGCAGTGCACATACAGATTGTGATTCACTCTCTCCTTACTCCTAATATCCCACTTTCCTTACCTTATCAATATCTCACATTCTCACTTACACAATGTTTACCTTTCACCTCCATCTGAGTTTACACATATGTCTTGGATACTCGCCTAATGCTCATTCTGCTCTATTTCACTCCTCCAGTTTCCCCATCCATCCTGTCTCATTTGCTCTCTCACCCATGTCCATTCCCTTCCTTCCAGCTTATCTCTCTCTTCCATTCTTCTCTCTACTCATACCCATTGAAAGTAATAACATTAACGTGATCTGCAGTGCGTCCATAAAACACACTCTAATCTCCCTGGCTGTCTGTGGACACGCAGAGGAACCTGGTCAGCTATTTCTGGCTCTTCTATTTCTCATGGTTATAGTGACTTATCACTGAAGAGCTTATTTCTCTGCTGTAGTATGCATCCGTTTGAATGCCACTGTTTCAATGTAGAAATGCAAAGTCCAGAAAGTGTGTGATGCACTTAGCTTACTTTAATGTTTAGATAGAAGAATGCATTTACATTTCATTACCTGGCTTCATTTTGATAATATGTAAATTATGTAACATTAACTGCAAACTGCAAATTATATACACCAAGCGTGTGTTCATATTTAACACTAAGAACATTTTACTGGCTTCAGATCTCTGAATCACTGCTCATATCTGTGCTTTGATCAGTGATTGAAAGAGGTCTGGTGTGCTCACTGATGGCTGTCACTGCTGGTTAGAAAAACATTCAACCAATCAGAGCTTTGTAAGTGGGATTTAGAATGGGGATGGCATCTTACTACAGTACATAGCTACCTAGCCACATCGATGAAAAAAGTGGGAGAAAAATGGCCACGAATATGGCAACAAGGGTAGATTAAGTGGATTCAGCTGTACAGTTTGTTGTAAACTGACTTACTTAAATAACAACTCTTAAAGCAATACTATACAGTACATATCTTATATAACATTTGCTGAACAGCAGCTACAGCAGCCTCTGCTGCCATAAGTGGTAATTACAGAATGCTGGCACATTTAATTCTATATTCTATTTATATCTGAGCAGTGACTGACTGCACTATTGTAACAGGAGGGAAACACTATTCGAAGGGGAACAGACTTCGACAAGACCGGTACAGAGTAGAAAGGGAACATGTCCTCAGGTGAGGTGAAAAGACTTTGTTTTTACTGTTCACTGTGCTGACATTCCTTGTCGTGCATATGGCTGATCTGAATACCGAAAAACATCTGCACCTACAGCATCTGTGTGTTAAAATGTTTGCTAACAACTAGTGTTGCCAAAAACCAAATGACCAGCAACAGGTAAGGATCTAGCTCCAGTAGGGGTGACAACACAAGCCATGGCAACAGGTTGTTAGTTTGTGAGTTAGCCAGTAACATTACTGATTTATGAAAAATAGTATACTGTGCTTTAAATAAGCAACTCTCAGTCACACCTATGGGCAATTTAGAATCAGTCACTTCACCTAACCTGCATGTCTTTGGATGGTGGGAGGAAGCCACAGTAAGTGGAAAGAACATGCAAACTCCATATATAAAGGCTCCAGCCAAGGTCCAACCAAGAAACCCTCTTGCTATGAAGCGACAGTGCTAACCTCTGCACCACCATGCCGTCCAAAATAAGAGATCCTGACTTTGATAAATTAACTTACTGTATTATTAGAAATGAGACTGGCTTGCTAGACAGAAATTATTTTAATTTCTTTTCAATTCTTTATTGTTGACTCAATATATCCAGAGGCTGCACAGTACAGAGAACTCAAAAACAACATAAAGACAAATGGACGTCAAGATGTAAAGGAAAATGTAAGACCCATGGCAAGATAAGACATGTAACAGTGCTTTGAACCTCCTTATAGTAAGCAGGGCTCGTACAGCTTTACTGCAAAAGTCAATCACTTTCCAAGCACTTTCAAGGTACCTAAACCTAAAATGTCCAGACTCTTGAAGCTTTCATAATCACATCTAAACTGTTACTATTAAATGCAAGGCCATAATAAACAAATATGGTGACAAAATGGTTTCATTTCAAACATTAAAAGATTTTCGGCATACATTACTGATTGTAGATTGAAACACCAGATTATGTTGAAATTCAAGCATTTTTCAAGGCGTATATTGGAATTCAAGCATATTCCTAACCTTGAAAACATAACGGTTAAAATTAAGCATTTTCCACACATGCAAGACTTTGTGTGAACCCTGTTAATTTCGGGGGAGTAACTTGCTGTAACTATTTAAAGATCTATGTTGTTACATGCTGCTAGGCACATTTTTTTAACATTGGAGGGACACAGGTTAGCCGTTCCCCCCTGCCTCCAGACTTTATGCTAAAATAAGCCAATAGCCTACTGGCTCTTGCTCCATACTTGACACACAGATGCTAGACTAAAATCAATACTCTCATCTAACTCATGGAAAGACAGAGCATTTCTAATATGTCAAGAGATGAAAAGGATAAGATGCTTGAAATAAGAAATTCTGAATTCGACAAAGCAGTTTTGTACATATCAGTGTTGCTCAAACAGCTTTATAATTCTGGTAATTCGGGTTTCAAGCATTTACTCAGTTATTCCGAACCAGTAATAAAATATCAGTAACAAGATACAGTATCTTATTAAGTAATTGAAGACTAAAAAGCTTGAAACAAGCTCTTACATAAAAACTGCCTGTTAAGAAGCAATATGTCATGTTTAAGATATTTCATCTTACTTAGATTTCACTTTTTGCAGTGTACTGTGTCAACTGAAAATATCATTGAATTATTGATTTAATACAGGGTATGTCAAGTATGAATTTACGTTCTTGAGATTTTCAAGAACATAATGAGACCTGAAGAAGGTTTCAATTGGACAATGGCATTCGGCGCTCTGGTGATTACATTTCACAATAACTCTAAACAAATTGTGAAAAAATAATCTCATCTCAAAGGTCCACTTACTTACGTTTTCACTAGCACTGACCTTGAGAAACAGATAACACATACATCTGTTATGACACTGTTATGTACAGTATATTTGTGATAAAATTAAATATATCATACAATGATATATTTAATTATTAGTTATTTTCCATTTGTATTAATTTATATTTAACTGTGTCAAGAAACATTTAATGCTGCAGGCATATTTGCCCAAATAAAGTGAAAATTTGCTTTGAGTTGAGTCTGAAAGCACCTTTACGCCACTAAAGCAAAAAGAGTACCGGTGTATCTCGTCTCTAAATATGCATGTGAACTACAGTGAATGCTTTTTCATTTAGACCTGCTGCCACATAGTACTCACCAACGGAACAGGTTACTTCTTCCTCAGGGAAAAGTAAACCTGTAGTCTCTACATCCCTGTTGAAAGTGAGGCAGACCTTGGACATTGGAATGCAGCTCAGACCACAGCTCTCTTGCCCTCAGGCGAGGCACTTAACTTGTGCTGACCCTCTCAAGCCTCAGCTAGATGAGGAGAGAGGCATCTGACAGAGCAATAAATCAAAGCATTAATAACAGCATCTGAGTGTGGGACAACAGGCTAACAAATAGCTGTATAAGATATGCATTTGACAAGCTGCTCAGGTCATTGTGAACACTAGAACACTGTCCTCCTCATGATTATGAGACAGGGACTTTGAGATATGAGGCTGTCACAGCACCCATTTGACAGAAAGGATGTGAGAATTTTACTTTGTGCAGTCAAAATGTGAAATTGCTTTGTGATGTTTAATTAATGAAAACACAAGGACCACATGACTTTTTTATTTCCTAATTGTAAATAAAAAAATATCTTTCTGCATCTCTTCCACATGGAAAATACTATCCTAATGTTACAGTGCTGAAGATACATATACCTGTCCAGTCTAGTTTCCTGCTGGAGTTTCCCTTTACCTAAAAATATTGAAGTTGTCTTCAATGGTGGAAATACCCCTTCGTTAGTTACCATTGTACCTATAAATCTTTGGTTGTTGTTTCTCTGTGTTTGAAACAATGGGCCCTTGAAATCAGACATGGGTAAACAGAAGAAGGCTTCTGATTTTTAGTTGGAAGCCCTTGAATTTACTAGCACTGGCAGATTTTATTGACTGTAGCTAACTAGCTACCAATCATTTGTATATATAAGTTCATTGAAACTGTCTCCACCTGAGCTAATGAAAATGAGAACCCTGCAAAGGGGTCTTCAATGTGCATGGCTACATACAGTACAATTACAGATGTCATGCTAACTCAATGCTATATGACAAAGCACAAATAACTGAGGTCTTTTTGTGCTTCAATACTTCAGCCCAACAGGTCCCAGGCAACTTGGAAATAAAACATGGTAGTATTTTTGTAATATCTAATATAATGCCTTTGAGATGTTTACTACTGACCATCCAGAAGAACATAACAGGTTAGTTGGACAAACAACACGAAGGTTAGATTCATACTATATCATCTGCATTTTCAGACAGAAAAAATCTGATATATGGATACAGCCTCTGGGAGCGTTGCTACACAGGTTCCAACGTGGATCATGTCCTGAATGGGGCCTCACCTCATGTAGTCTGTGATCAAACCAAAATCATGTAGTGCCTCCAAAGGCCAAAATTTCCACCTTACATAAGAAACATTAAAATGTAATTGGCAGAAATTGAATTAATTATTTACATCATGAAAATAACAAACCACATTCATGCTCATGTATTTTGTTAAGTATCTGATTTAATTTGATCTCATTTTAGAATTTCATTTTATTCTATCTTAATTGATTTTATTCTTATTGTTCTGAATGTCATTCTAATGCTTTTCATTGTCTATGTAAAGCACTTTGAAGTGGCTCTGTGCTTCAAATGTTCTATATAAATTAAACTGCCTGTTCGCCACCTGTTATGTGGATGTCCACATAGTGCTGATGGTAAATGCACTCAACTGAAGCAATAAATTCCTCAATGCGTGCTATATTGACAGAGAAAGCTGAGTTCTTTTGTTGCAAAATCTGTTGTCTTTCCAGCACCAGTGCTGTCATAGTGATGTAGTTAGAGCCACAGAAGAACTACATGCTTTTTCAGTTTGGATTTCCAGTCTCAGCCTCTGGGGAGCCACGGCCACTTAAAAACTAATTTTGTTCTCTTTGCTTGTAAACTAGCTTTACAATAGCGAAGATGGCATCCCAAAATATGAGTGCAGAGGATGTCATGGACGAGGATACAATTACAGGGGTGTTTTGGCTCACTCGAATATTTACCCATATTTATTCAAGCCAGGTATATGTTTGTCGTTGGTTTGATTGGTTGACGTTAGCCCATAGACGGTGATAGACAGTTTGTTCAACGAATCACCTGAAAAGTATTTTTTTGAACGTGCCTGCCCTTTTCCAAACAGTTTTAAAGGACAACTTCTCAGATGATTCTGTGTCACAAACCATCTGGTGGTCAGGTTGCCACTGACTAGCTTTTTCCTGAATTCTCAACAGCATGGGGTTTGTTCAGCAAAGTTTGCTGTGGTAAGTAAAGCAAATAACGTTTGTTGAGCAAACTCTAACTATTCACATGAGATGTGGTTGAAAGCTCCAGAAAGAGCTAGTAAGCTGCCCTTGAGATAAGCATTTTATGTCTAACTATATAGTAGAAAATAGTAATATCATCAGTATGTTGTTCATTCCATCCAAACTTACATAATGAATGAACATTGTAGCTTCCAACATGGTAGGACTGTGCCCTTTTTAAATTGTTATTCCATCAATACATGTGGGTCTATTAAGAGAGCCTTTATAATGCGTAAATAATTATTTTTTCCTTTTAGTTATTTGCTATTTTATTGTTTCTCTATTTTGCCTTCTATGTGTATTTATTGTGTTATGATTTGTAATATTTTAACTTTGTCTTTAAATTTATAAAATGTTATTGTATGCATGAAAAAGGAATCCCCTAAAGGGGAAACCCACTAAATGTCACAACCCTGTCCGTGTGTTTCTCGTTTGTTCGGAGTCTTGTGTGTTCTGTTTTGGTTCTCTTTTGTCATGCCCTCAGTTGTTTCCTCAGTGTGTTCAGTGTTTTCCCTCCCTGGTGTGGTTCTGTCCTTATTTGGTCATGTTT
>JAVQJF010044376.1:0-37172 GCA_036023855.1 Gadopsis marmoratus | reverse complement strand
GTGTGTGTGTGTGTGTGTGTGTGTGTGTGTGTGTGTGTGTGTGTGTGTGTGTGTGTGTGTGTGTGTGTGTGAGGACAGCTTGTTACCATCCTGTGCAGCTCGTCAGCAGCTTCTTTAATCCTCTCCGGGTCGTTGCTGTCGACCACAAATATAAGACCCTGAAGACAGACACAGACAGACATTATTGCTTGATAAAAACTACTTTTACGGACTCTTTCTGTCGTAATAGTAGTACTAGCAGTAGTAGTAGTAGTAGTAGTAGCAGTAGTAGTAGTATTACCTGTGTGTTAGTGTAGTAATGTCTCCACAGAGGCCTGATGATAGTCTGACCACCAACATCCCAAACTGTAAAACTGATGTTCTTATACTCCACTGTCTCCACATTAAAACCTGCACACACACACACACAGAAGTGTATTTTATGATTTTGTATTATTTGATATTTACATTAAATGTGTGCGTTAATATAAACATATCAAACAGATCACTGACCAATAGTTGGGATGGTGGTGACGACCTCAGCCAGCTTCAGTTTGTACAGCAGAGTGGTTTTGCCTGCTGCATCCAGACCCACTGCAGCAACACACAGACACACACAGCAACACACACACACACACACACACACACACACACACACACACACACACACACACACACACACACACACAGAAGTCTTAAAATGTCCTAAACACTCCAAAAACCAAAAGATTCTCACTTTACAAAGATCAGTTTAACAAAGTGGTGCAGGAAGTATTCAGACCTTTTACTTAAGTAAAAGTACAAGTAAACTGCTACATTGGAGAGCTGTGTACTTTTGTACTTCAGTTGCAAGTTAAAGTCACACATCACAAATGTCACTTAAGTAAAAGAACATAACAAGTGATATTATCCAAATATATTATTCTTGTGTCTCATATACTGTTGCTTATCTATAACAGTGTATCGCAGTTTAAAAACTCATCATATATTTGTACCATATAATGTTAATCTGTTACGTAACCAGTAAGTAATGATAACTGTCGTGTAGTGCAGTAAAAAAATACAATATTTCACTCTGAGCTGTAGAGCTGGAGAAGCATAAAGGCGCACGAGAAGAAAATACTCAAAGTACAAGTACCTAAAAGATTTGTATTTATGTAAATGTACTTTCTGCTACTGGATCACTAGATCTCCACACTGGTGAATGTAAATAACAACATAAAACTACAAAAATATACAAGAGAAGAAACTATTGATATTTCTGTTACTACAACATCTAGGCTCTGCGTCTACTATAATAATAATAATAATAATAATAATAAGCATTACGATAATAAAGTTACGAATCTCACCCATTAAAATCCGGACAGGTGTCTTGCTGGTGAACCTGGAGAAGATGTGTGAGATGATGACGCCCATGTTTCCGGCAGCTCGCTGTGTCTCCGTCTGTGCTGCTGTCGGTGCTTTTATAGGGCAGCAGGTGGCGTGTTGTCTTGTTGTCATCCCGGCTGCCGTCAGCTCGGTACACGGTGGCAGCGCGCTGTCAACACCGGCAACCGGAAACCGGGACTTCCGCTCACGCAGCCTTCAAAATAAAATCACACTTGTGTGTTTTGATTTTTTGTTGGTTTTTTTTTTCATTCAAATTTGCTTTATTGGCATGAACAAGGTATGGTTATATTATTTGACCGATACGAATATATACTCACTTCATCTGAAGTCAGAGAGGTCGGAGTTCACGTGTGCAGAAACACTTTTGAAATGTAGAAGTTTTCATTCTAGCTTGTTTCTGAATAGGGGAGTTAGAAAGTGTTGAGAGTTGGACTAACAGATTGTTGGTTTTAGTCTTTTCGTGGGATTTATTGACAATACGAAAAACACAGAATAACAACAGACTGATCCTTTAAGTAAAGTGTTGTACAAAGTTTTCACTGCAAGAATAATGAATAAGAATGTAGAAAAAATGATATATGCTCTATGCATCATCAACATGCTACAAGTACTACATAATATACTTTAATAAAGTAAGATGAATAATTATATAAAGATAATTTGTTTGCAAATGAATATTTTGCAGATATGAAAGTGGTCACCTACAGAGCTGCAATATATAAGATGTAGTTTTTTTAGTATGTGTCTTTCCCCCTTTTGTTCTAATATGTTTCTAATATATTACTTGTAATATACTGTCGGTTTACTGTAGTAAATTTAGTTTTGGCCAACGTGTGAGTTGAGTTACTGAGTTTTATTTTGGTAAAAGCTTTGGCTTCCTACAGACTGCAGCATACCAGGAAGTGTTTGCTCTCTCTTCCTGTTGTTGCTGTTGGCAGAACTGACACAGTCTGTTTTTGCTGCGTTGCCAGTTTCTGTTGCTCAGAGTCCAACTAGTCTGCAACTCTCTGTCATCTGTTCAGTGCTAAATCGCATTAAAATGTTTGAATTGTTCCACTCGTGCATCACACTCAAACCTCACCTTATTTACACTAAAATGTTTTTGTAAGCCAAAATAAAGACATTTTCACGTGTTTAGTAGTGAGCCACCCATAACTGGTCAATACACAGATGATTGATTGAAAATATGTATAAAATGTCTTATGTATCTGCATCTGTTTACAGATGCTTCATAAGAAAACCAAAATGTTGACAAATACATTTGGAAACACATAAAAATGTTCTTAAATATTCTTACATTTACAGTTCTGTGTGTTAAGTGTCTATGTATAAACATATATAAATGCGGGGAAGTTCAAGTAAAGTCTTACCAGACAGAACGTAAAAGTAATTTCAAGAAATCGACGAAAAACTCAAAACAGCAAAACTCAGTAGACTACGGGGTTAATAAATAACACAGTAGAAGAGGAAACAAGACCGTCTGTCTGGAGGACTTGTCTGTTTTCTGCCTGTCTGTTAACTTTAGTTCTGGTTTGCAGGGGTTGTTTCTGTAGACGCCTGTGAAAAGAGAAGTTCACACGCAGGGCCGTCAACATTTTGTTCACTGTAATTCAAACTATTTTCTTTTATATTTTCACTGCAAGGAATCAAGCAGAAGTTTAATCAGAACACAGAATCTTTCATTTGTATTTTAGTCTGAATACACTGGGATTACTGTATTTATACCCGAATTCTCCAAAAAAAAAAACAAACAAACACAGAAAACATGACCTCTGTGGCCCGTGTTGCCACACAGAGAGAAAGCTGTGGTGTGTTTGTGGATCCAAAAAATCACAGCAGCTCCACACGTCACTCTGGCTGAGCTGGTTTCCTCCACGTAGATTATTACAACACTGTCATTGGTGATTGTACAATACGATATTAAATACTGTATATCGACCGTTTGTCTGTTTCAAAACTTTGGCTTATTGACGGATCGTAACAATAAAACAATAAAACACTGAAGTCTGAAGGGTTAAAGAGTCTCCCAGCTCCACAGGACAAACACAACAATGGCCAGTACTGATAAGCACGTTGCATCATATGTGCTTCCTGTCGCCTAAATGGAGGCGTATTTGTGACCAAGCTACTTGTGTCAAAGGTCAGCATGTCCCAATTCAAAGGAGCCTAAAATGGAAGCAATCAAGTACTCAAGTTCGTCAGAATTGCACTTAAAAACAGCACTCGAGTAAATGAAAGCAAAGTGTAAAATACTGGACAAGTTCAAGGCTGTGATTGAGCTGTTTTGGTGTGAAATCTGTGCAACACTGGGGGGGGGGGTGGCAGAAATGAAACTTAAAGTGTCTGCTGACGCCTAAACCAGGAAATGAAAGTGCAGCCTGTTGAGAGGGACAACGGGTGTACAGACGGACAGAGACAGCCGCGTGAAGGTGAAGGTGAAGATGAAGCCGTGTTATGTTCCCATGGTGATGGCAGTGATGGCAGCTTTGGCTGTCGCGAATCCTGGACGCACATCTAACTCGGAACGCCTGGCTCCTACTACTGCTGCACCATGGACATCAGGTGCACACACACACACACACACACACACACACACACACACAAAATAATGCTGAATATATTTTTGATCTGGTGCTTCTTGTTTCATGGTGTGTTATTTTTTGAGGTTAGTGTCTTGTATTGTTTTGTCTGTATTTTCTTGTTGAGGTTTGTCCACTAAAGCAAAGCACAAAGAAAACGAAAACATATTTGAAGCTAACTGTGGACAGTGGTGAGGCAGCGCCAACACAAAAGAAATCAGAAGCAAAACCAAACCCATAAATTACTTTATGCTGTTTGTTTGGCTTCATTTCAACGTCGCAGTTTAACTGACGTGTGTGGACGATAGCTCTGGTTTTCATTCCATGCAAAATGGGAAAGTAGATTGATTTTTTATACACTAACAGCGTAAAAAAGGAACCGTATGAAAACTAGTTTGCTGATTATATACTGCATTCTGTGGAATTGGAGAGACAAACAACACCAATAACTCTAATTAAAGCAGTACACTCACTGTATTGTATAGAATAAATACATGAATCACACATTGGAAAATAAGCGCATAAGAAAAACAAACATTCATAAGATAACTGAGTAAAAGGATTTTCTATTATGCTGACATCTTGTTTGTGTGGTATCGCTTCCTCTTTAGGACCTACTGGACTAAATTTAAACGGGAAGATGTTCACTTTGTCATTTAATAAAGGAGGAATATCCTTCTATCCCCCCAATTTTTATTTTACCACCCCCCACTGGTCGTCCACACCCTACTACACCACCAACCGTCCCTACACCACCACACGTCCCTACACCACCACAGCACCTCCTTCTACAGGTGAGTACATTCACAAACCACAAAACCAAACAGAAAGACAGTGTCAGGATGTGAAATCCAAAACGTTATTTTAATGTACAGATCTGAGATGATGCTATCAGACCAGTGATTTCAAATGATTTTTCTGATGTACCCCCACAGCCCAATCAGATGGGCCTATCATAGCCGTTTGATAGAAGGGATGGCTTTAGGATATTGTTCAATGGTGTTTTTGCTAAGTTTGCATTTGTACTGCTGATGTTTGGAGTGAAACTGGTTGTTTCAGCCACTTACAGTACTTTTACTTTTAGATTTGTGTCTTTTTTCCGTCTAGTCTTTCTGCAGCCTTAATCAGCAATAAAACATTTAGACCTATATTTAAATGTTTATCTGGAAATTGTTCACTGCCACTGCATAATGTAATACTGAACACATCTTATAAACTTAGGCCTGTTCTTAGATTCTGCACTATATACTGTGTATTTATTTTGTTTTTTAATCAACACTCCCCATGTGAACACTGACCCCTGCAGGTGTGTCCGTGTGTTTGCGTTACCTCACTGACTTCCAGTCATCATCGAATCCCCTAATCTTCACACTCAGTCCAACCGGGAGAAGCCCTCTGAAGCTGGGAATCAATTATGGATCGTATATACTGTCCTTTGACACATACAGCTACACCAACATGGTCTTGAAACCTGACAAAATGTTCTGGTCAAACATCGGACCGGAAATCTGGACCAGAGTCTGCCTCACTGTGGACACCGTGAAGAATGTGGCCCAGTTGTTTAGCGGCTCGAGCATCAGCATCAGGAAGATGCTGCCTACTCAGGTGAGGACAGGGAAGTTTTACTTTTTATCATTATTGTGGTTATAGCATGATAATCACTTCACTTGAACAACTGACAAAAATCAGAGACGCGGAGAACGGTTCTGAGGTGGGGAACCAGGCAAATTTGTTGTGGATTTGTGGCCTCTGGACCAGATGCCCAGGGCCTGGTTCAGAGCGACAGTAGCCGTGCATGAAGAAACACAGCCCTCTCATTCATGGTTCACAACACGGGTGCCAACGCTTGGGTCAAAAACGCTGAACCAGTGAAACAGTTTAATAAACCACAAATCACTGTGAATGAGCCAATTTGAAGTTGTTGAGGAGATTCTTCTTGTATCAGATCAGTCTATAAAATGGATTTGTTTTCCCTCCTCACAGTAAGAGAGCACAGCAAAAGAGATTAAGAACAACCACTATAGTAATATTGCATGAACACCTACAGACACCTACTGTATGTCTGAAAGTTTCATATTCCATGTCTACACATTGACTATTGGACTACAAACACTTTAGGATTTTGGATGTAATCAGCTTTAATCTTCATCTCGTCTCTAATATGATCTATCTGCTGTGTGTGTGTGTGTGTGTGTGTGTGTTCAGTATGTCTGGTCAGGTGAGCCTGTGATTGATTTTTCAGATTTTGATGGTCAAGTGACGGACGTCCAGGTGTGGGATTATCCTGTCCGCTACAAAGAGATCTTCAACTACATGACCAGCGGTGTCTACGCGTATGTGTGTGTGTGTGTGTGTGAGATCAGTTATTTTATTAATCTATAGCTGGGTTGCACCAGTAAGAATCGAGGCTGTCAAACTGAGGTTTAACTGCGTTACAGAAACTTTCAGACAACCTTTAAAGATAAACCCTGCTGCATATCGTACATTTTAAATGTATCTACCAAACATTACTTATACGTACACGGACAACAAGCATCCACATGTGGAAACAGTACAAAAAGTAAAGTAACAGTAAAATCTTAAAAGCATTTAATCTACACTATGTTTGCGTGCCAGCTAATGCAGCTAATATTAAGTCTGACGTTTGCTGGCGGGTAGTTCAGGGGAATTGGAGATATTTTAGAATTTAAATCAGGAACTTTGGACTATATTTTACTGAGGCAAAGCTTTTTATTTAAAACTGATGCCTTGCGCAGTTTAGAGACAGCGTGTTGCCAGCAGTTAAACTTTTGAAACAAACAAAATTCACATTTTCTGACTTTGTCAAAGAAGGAGTAGATGTCATTTTAAAAGTTAGTTAAACATTTAGTATCAGACATAAAACATGTCTGGAGGTTATCTTTAAATGAAAACAAAAAGATCAAAACATGTTTTGATCGCCCAAATTAAGGTATCCAACAGGCACCAATACTTTGACACAGTTCTTCATTAATGTATTTCGTGTTGGCCTGAAAGTGGTCCAATTTTACTGACACTATATCAATAAACGCTGGAATCAGCCTGTAAAATATCAACCATGTGTACGTCTTTAAATTGCAGACTGTAAACTCCCTCCAAGTTGATTAAAAAAACCCAGAGTGAAAAGTCATAGTTTTATTTTTTCTATCCTGAAGTCCTATGTGATCTTGCGCTGTGATTGACATAGATTGTAGTATGCTTGACTTTTTAAATCCATAATTTGAAAAGATTATTGTGTTTCTAGGCCGTACTGTGGCTCCGTCATCACCTGGTCCTCCATCAGCTACTCGCTCAGAGGAAACGTACTATTGGAGAACATCTATGAGTGGCAGGCAAGACAGCCGATCAGCAGCAGGAGGAGAGGGCGTCGACCAAAGGGAGCGAAGACGAACAGGGAGTTTTTCAAAAGGAGTGAGAGAAAGACAGAACAGCTTTAATGAAACATAGAGGGATAAAAGCTGTATCCTCTGTTCTCTGTTCAATAATCCAAAAAAATCCTCACAATCAATAATTAAAAATGAATTAAATTCAAACATTACTGATTTGATTGAATGATGCGATTACATCTACGAGACAAGATGACAAACTAGTCTGAGTAACAGAATTAATTTTTACTGACATCTTTGACTTTATTTCGTTCTCTTTAAGTGTAATTGTTCCCTTAATTTTGTACATTATTAAAAAACAATAAAAAGTTGTCTGTCAGAATATTGTAATTGATTGTGCATTTTATATAACATGCAGCTCGGAGGTCAGACCCCATCGTGCCTTAAAGGAAGAGTTCAACATTTTGGGAAGTATGCCTTTTTGATTTCTTTCTCTGAGAAATACGAAGAGGGATCTCAAATAGCGAATCACTTAAGATGATTTGAATCATTTTTTTGAGCTCAGTTAAAAAATCTGTAGTCACGCACAATGTGTTTCATTCACTACAAGTAGGGCTTGTACAAAACCAGCCCACACAAGCACTGTTCATAAGGTTATCAGCTCAGCTGGCAGCCATTTGTGAGCGTTTGTGGCAGCATATGGAATAAAAGCAGTTATTAGTCTCTTTCAGCTGGTGCTACACTAAATGTCTGCATCACATTCCTTCAAAAAATCTTTGCAATGGAATTGTAATTCCCTGATTTTACTCTGAATGCCAGGTTTTTACTCTGAAGCCTTGCTTCAAAAGTTTCCCTCATATTTTTACGTAACAGTCATCAATATTTTTATAATAATAATGTATCAAATGACAATGAAATCAGTGTGAAAGGTGTCTCTGCTAGTGAAAATTATCACCCGAATCTGCAGCTCCCCTCGGCTTTACGGACCTTTATAGTTTCAGCTGTTTGTCTATCTGTCCGGCTGCAACATCACTGTTTTGGTTCACTCTCACCACTCTCATAGCATTGATTTCAAAGTAAAAGCTCTAAAAACAAACTATACTGCCTGCTCAGCACCAAACAGCAGACAGACACTGTTAGAGACGAACTGGTGAAAATACTGGAGCTAAAGAGCCAGATATTTCTCTCAGGAGTTGGTGGAGACCAAAACAAAATAAAAGGGAGTATTGGACTTAAGATTCATTAAGTGGACACAAACACAACTCCAGGTGAATGATAATGTTGCTCCGTAACTGCTGGATGTGTAAATAAGTTTGCCAACAAGTTCACTATATCACCTTAAAAGGTGACCATGTGTCAGTGATGTGTACAAACTGGTTTTGGCTGCAGCCAAGTGTCCAAAACAAGTCAAGTTATTGCAGGTTTAAAGCATACGGTTTATACATTTGTGTGCCGTTTCTTAATCTGTTCTGTTAAGCAATCCATGTGCACAGATCAGACACAATCATATAACCAGGTGCCCACCTGTCTGGTTTAATGACAAAAATAAAGTAACGTTACAGTCAGTTCAGCAAAACAGAAAAAGATAATTTAAAAACTATAATGGCGGACTGTGACCTCACCCGAACCTGAAATGTAGCATGAAAAATCCCCTCTGACCTTATTTTCACAACAGCCTTCTTGAAAATTTGGTCAGAAACTAGAATGAATAGAAAACAGAACAAAAGGCTGTTATTTCAACACAAAAGAAGCTACTGTAGCAGCTGGGATGCTAAACTAGCTTACTACAATGCAAAAACGTAGATAACATCAACTAACGTGAGCTACTAGCTAACATTAGCTACGGGACAAAATATTAAAATGTGAACCTGTATTCCCTTGGATTCTCGGAGTCTGTTAGTTTGTAACATTTTTTCACTTTAAAAACTATTCTGTGTGTTTCATCTTGGTTAGCTGGGGTTGTGTAGAGCAGAGCTAGCTAGCCTTCTAGATAAAACATCCCAAATGTTCAAAATGGCAGCGGTGTGAATTTTTCTTTATTGCAATGCTGCATCAAGCAAAAGCTAACAAACAATGTCACACGAGATACTCTGCAGTGGGCATGTTCCAACAAGATTAAGTTACAATAATGTTAACATAAGACTGGTAAAGATTGCACTACTTACAAAACACCCAACTGTAGGCCATCGTCCGAGCTATTTCATGGCATCACTTTCCTCATAAGGCTTCAAATCAATACTTGTAGTCCTTCAGGCCATCACAGAGGTTTAGTGTAGTGGTTACATGGCTTCAATAAAAAATAAAAACGGTGACAGTGTCAATGGAGCAAAACATGTGTAGTAGTTATGCACCACAATGGCTATATGTGCTTTTATTATCTATGTTGACATTTTGAATTTGTAGTGTAACGACAGTGGTCAAATATGTCGTCGTTTAGTTTACTATACTAATAGTATTAGTATAGTAGGATTAACTGTTGAACATAGCCACGTGCTAACTTAGCTAGGCAGCTATGACTAGTCCTCCATACACATCAGTTGGCCTTTAACTTTGACTCACAAACGCTAACAAATTAGCAACTGTCATGAGCCAAAGACAACAGACTAAGATATTGTAGATGTTTTCAATTGGCAAGGTTTAGTCAGGAAACCTTAATTTTAAAATAAATGCTACCTATTTGCTCTTGTTTGTATGTCACGTATTATACATCAAACATCTTGATTTGTATTTGTTAGAAGAGACATCAAATGTGGAGGTTGCTAACTCAAGTAGCCCCACAGGTCCCACCAATAATAACCCTTTTATTATTTCTGACCTAACCTTTAGGTTAATTGCCATAAACAAATCTTTTTATTTTTTACCGTAAGCATACCATAGTCGACATTAGCAGATGCTGTAAAACATAAAAACATTATTTAAATGCAATCTGGGATTTTTGGTTAATCATCCAATATCAATTTCTAATCAAGTTTTTTTGATAATGTATACATGGACATTGACACCAATTAATAGGTGGACTTCAGCAAAACAGCAATGCAATAAAACCAGTGATTGACAAGTGATTGATTTTTCAGGATCATTAATAGAAGGAGAAATGCTAAAACTTTCCATTCACATAGTCTGATTGTCTACAACTACAAATTCAAAATGTCATGATGTCTGAACATTGTAATTATTCTAAAAAGGGTAAATGAACATTATATGGAGCAATTCCTATTTATATCTCTGTATTTAGTAAGACATCTGCAGTAATAGCAAAATAATTATTGTACATCATCATATCTGGGCAACTATTTCACTTTAGACCATTATGTACAAAACTCTTCAATCTCTACAGAGTGAAATATGAGAATAGCCCTCCATAAAAATTCTAAGTTGTTAAAATAAGTTTTTTTTTACAAATATAAAACTTACATGGTTGCCCAACAACCAGATGTCACAGGTTTTTCCAACCAGCACGTATTTTTGTTATTTTTCATTACAATTATCTGCTCGACAAAAACAAAAACAGGCAGATTTCAAAGTATTATAACTCGTGTTACATGATGGCTCAAAGAAAAATCACCCTCAAAAAACAAAAACAATCCACAAGTTTGACAACAGGTCAATTTTCCAAAAAGTGAAACGCAACCATCAAATAACGATGTGCAGTTTGTGTGTAACCAATAATTACTACACTTTCAGGAAAAAACAAATCTGCAAATAAGATCTGAAAATGCTAATATTATAATAAATTAAATGACTGACCTGGTAAGCTGTTATTGCTGTCTACTATTTTAATTTCAAGGGCCGATGAGATAATTTTGAATGATTTGGCCCTTTATTTTACAATTTGAATAAATGAAATCATATTTTTATTCTCAATTTGTCCCCATTTAATTACTGAGGGGTTTTTTTGTTAAAGGATTTGATTTTGGAAAAAGGAGCCCAAAGTTGACTGAGACACTGCAATGACCTGAAGCTAATGGCTGCTTGGAGAGAAAAGTCTGACCGAATGATTCTTTTATTTGTCCCGGACTTTGTGTAGGTTTTTAGTTTGACAATGCATCTGTGTAGTTCGTTGTTCATCAGAAAAAGACTTCAGCAATATTTTTTTGTCTGAGGACAACAAAGAGCATCCTGAGCAGGATGGTGATCAGAGGTCAACCCTCTTCAGCAGAGGAAATTTAGTTTAGTCTAGGCAGTAGGAACATAATTCCTAATTCATTCAGATTCAAACTCGAGTCTTTGGTTCAACGCTCATTTTGTTCTGCTCTCACTCCTGTAAGGCACCAGCATCGTTTTAACCCAAATCAAGAAGCTGCTCCATCTGTTGACTATCAGTTAAAACGATGCTAGCTGTAGTGTTTTCTTAATTTTCTCAGAAATGCACACAAGCCACCAACAGCTTATCAATCACACATCCAATCATGTAATGACAACCCACAGCAATTTTTCTGAACATTTCGTCAGACTTTCCCAGGCAAAGATCACGTGACATGGATAGAGGATGTGACTGGCTCCTGAGCACGCTGCTCTACGGCTCCCAGACAAGACATGTTTACTGCATTGACAGGTGTTACAGGGATGCTGGTGCTTAACGCTGTGTGTGTGTGTATTTCAATGTACAACATTTTAGTAAAATTTCATTATAAAGCACTGCTTGGCTCTACTCGGTTCAGCTTGTTTGCATAAAAGTGTGTGTGTGTTTGTGTGTTTGTGTGTGGCACACTGGTCCAGTTAGCGATGAAGTGCACTTCTTTTAAAAACATTTCTTAAAAATGGACGAAAAACTACAAAGTCAGTTCCGCCGGACTGCTGCAGTCCAACGGCGAGTTAAAAAAGTAAAAATTAAAAACATCAGGAGGTAAAAATGCTGAGGGTCAAAGGTCAGCTGGGTTCCTTTTCCTGCTGCTCTCATCTCCGATGTGATGACGAAGCCATTTGCACACAGGCTCTCAGATGAGCCTTTGATCTGCACGCTGTCTGCACGTCACGAATTTGAAATGCATCAAGCCTTCTTTTCTTTACTTAGTAAACTCCTCACATTTTAAAATGCTGTTTCACCTTCTGGAAACCCTTCAGAGGAGTTTGTCGGGCAGCTCCAGCCTGGTCCAGGTGGTCCGGCTGGTCGTTAGAATACCACATGATCACGGACACATGAGGTACACGTTTGGTCTGAGTTCCACTGAGCTGCCACGGTAGTGGTTTGGGGGAAAAATTACGTAAATATGACTGAAGTTGAATATATATGTTTTGGAAAACAAAAATGTGCTATGTGGTTTCCCTGTTAGAGCAGAAGAGGTCCTTCGAACTGGGACTCAGTCAGAGTAAACGGGAGACCCACCACCTGGGAACCAACTGGTAGGAGTCCCGCTACCCCCCAAACTTTAAAACAAGCTAAAACTGGGGTTAGAGTTGCAGGCCGAGAGGTTAAAGGTCAGGGTGTGGAGGGCTTGTGGAGGATGCCCTGCAGGTCCTCTGGTAAAGCCAGGATGACAGCCTCAATGTGGGCCCTCAGTTTGGCCACAGTCCCCGGACGGACCGGGAGCTGCTCCCTCTCTGCCTGACTCTGCAGCAGAGAGCATTGAGAACCAGAGAGCATTCATCAGTGTTCACACTTTATTACTTTTATAAGTGTTTATCATTACCTGTTCATTTACATTTATATGATGGGTTTCATGTCAAAGTGCTAGAACTAGTAGAAACAGTAGATTTAAAGGATAATTCTGGTTTATTGCAACTTATTTTTGTACTTCTGACAATCATGTCTATCAGTAATAACAACATGAACTGTGATAAATCAGAATTATTCTTTAACAGTGGTATTAGTAACAGCGATGGTAGCAGCTGTAGTGTACTGGTACCAGTACTCAGGTATACTAGTAGAAATAGTTGTGGCAAATGCAGCAGTAGTAGTGATAGTTAGGGTTGCTATGGTTAACACTTTTCAGAATGTTTGAGCTCCTCATCATTACTGTCTATGAAAGTCCTGAAGCTCTTGTTGGTTGAAATGAGCTAACTGACTATCTCTAACAGGCTCACCATAAGCAGACATGAAGAAAGTCGCTAGCCGCGCAACATTAATGCCACAAACAACCCATAATGCCACACATGATGATGAATATGTAATTGTGTAGTCCTTGAATAAAATACTACCACACCTTTTCTAAGTATAATATCCAGGAAAGAAATGTAATTTTGTATTTGGGCCAATACAGTACTAGTACTGCATCCATTACTGCTAATACCACTACCAACACCTCTGCTGCTACTAGTATTACTGCTAATACTGCTTCTACAATGAATACTTCTACTACTTTTACTGCTAGTACAGCCACTGCTATTACTAAATCCAGGGCTACTACTGCCATTGCTAGTAGTAGCAGTAGTTGCAGGAGCTGCTATAAAAGTACTAGTACTGACCAAAATCATAGTCGCAGTAGCAGTAATAATACTGGTATCAGCAACAGCAGGCCACGTGTTAACAGTAGTAGAGCAGTATTACACAGCAGCAAACATAGTATTTCGTAACAGAAGCAGTATTAGCAGTAGTTGTGGTCTTAGCAATAGTAGTTATTTATCAGCAGCAGTACAGGTAGTAGAAGTAGAGGTATAAAGAATAAATTTATTAGCAGTATAAACAATAGTAGCTGTATAAGCAGTAATATTTGTAGTACTCATGCAGTTTATGAGCCTTTGATGAGTTTGTACTGACCAGTTTATCCTTCAGCTTCAGAACCAGATCAACTGTCTCCACCTCAGAGTGCCTCTGGACTCTCTGCAGCAGATCCTACAGACAGACAGACGCAGGCAGTCAGTCTGACAGACAGTTGGACCTGTTTGATGGTGCCGGATTTGGACCACACAAATTAACATGGTCACACAGTACAAATCACAAATTACGTATGACTGATTTAGTCAGGTGAACCTCAGAAACCTCTTAGAAACACATGTTGTGCAACAGGCTGAAAAAGTCCAAAATATCAGTTTAGATTTAAAGAATCACTCTGATAGTACCTAATCTTCTCCTCCTCCTCCCCCCTCACCTCCTCACACAGCGCCTCAAGGTGCAGAGCCTCCAGTTTCTGGGTCATCTCTCTCCTCCTGTTGCGGAACCAGCCGTCAAAGTTGGGAGACTTTAGGAAATGCCTTCAGACAGAGAAAACCACACAGGAGTCCAAATGAAGCTCAGGATAATGTGCATTTCCACGATTAACTCCAATCCCCCCCTACTTTGCTGTTCTTTCGTTCTGTGTTACTCTGCTATCAATCAAACTCAACACTTCCTGCTGATGTTTCGTACGAAAAGCCTAGCAGGAAAGAGAGAGAATTTGAAATTATGATCAAATATACTTATAAAACAGGAAATTATAATAACCATGTGTCTCTTATATGAGCGAGCCCCATTCAAATAAAGGCCTGGCTCTGTCTACAGTTGCCCCGAACACCATTTCAAAAGTTACTGTATCTATTTTACTGTGTAAAATGGTGTTATATTACATCCAGAGACAACGTAGAAAGTTCCTTTCTTTTAGTTCCAGCAGGAGTTTCTGCAGTTATGAACAGTAAATTGTGTGTGTGTGTGTGTGTACCTGTAGAGTCCTATCCAGTCTCCTTTCAGTCTGGATGTGAGCTGAGGTCCAGCCTTCTCCAGCGTCTTCATGAAGTCCTGCTGGATGAACGGTCGGAGTTGAGGAGGGCTCTTCCAGGGACTGATGGACTTCTGGAGAGGCATCAGACTGGCCACATACCGCTCCTGCAACACACACAAAGTTTGATTATTTCATTTCAAACCAGCGGCAGCACGGACTGAAAACATGAAACAGTTGATTTACAGACGTGCTTTTCAGTACGGTTGTTGGGATCCTCCAGAGGGGCTCCAAGATAATGTATAATATAAGTATCTAGTGTACATCAGTCCACGTGAAGCCGCGTTAAAAACACTACCGTCGCTGTACTAGTCACAGTGAGACACACAAACAGACACAAAAATACAGCCGCATGTCACTATGAATAAAATCATCGCTTGTTACCAGGGGGATGATGAAGCTCTGTGTCAGTTCTAAGAAGTAGCGTCGAAGAATTGCATTTTGGGCCGCCGAGGGTCTCTTCTGTTGAACACCCTGAAAAAATGAAAAACCTAATTCAATAAAATTAGCAAACATTAAGCCACGCTCTCTCATTTGTGGGTGAGCATTTCCGCACATTGCAGCAGCCAACCAGCAATGTACATTAGTAGTGATGCTACTAGATTAAATAGATTTCTCAGTTGTAGTTTTGTAGGAGAGCTATATTCAAGACCACGAATAAAATGGGACTTCACGATTTCACGTGAGGGGTTAAAGGAAGTCCCGTACTGTAGGTTTTGATATGTAGCTTAACATCATATGTTCCTGTTTGCTATCACAACACTAGATAGATGTATTGCAATAAAACAAGTGAAGTCATGTGCAGGACATTGAGGAGAGACCTGGTCTTACCTTCTGAAGCTGTTTGAGGATTTCTTCATCTTTGTTGAGATACGGCTTGTATGCAGTGTACACACCTGCAAAACGCAGCACACACACACACACACACACACACACACACACACACACACACACACTGGTCAATCAAACTTTATTTGTATAGCACCTTTCATAGAGGTAAGTGCAGAGTGCTTTACAGATGATAAGACACAACATGTGTAGACCATAAAAACAACAGAAAAAAATAAAAAAACTGGTGACCAGGTGAAACAGATGTTTGCCCTGGTGACAGTGTATAGCTGGTCTGACAGTGACTCAACAGTTCCCCCTGGTGGATAATCTGCTGCATCATGAATGTGAGTGAACTTTGCAGGTCAGTTCTATGAGCTGCTTCGCCTACAAAAAAATACTATACTAAAAAAATAAACAAAAAAATGGAGTGTATGAAGCATTTACCAGGTTTAGAGTCAAGAGTTTTGAGGCTTTTCAGTTTCTTGACTTTCATCTGCTTGGCCATCTCTCCTGGGAGGAGCAGCAAAGGCAAGGTTTATTAAAAGTAATAAGAGTCACATACTCACACTCTGTCTCACATTAACACATTTTCATTAACACTTAAGAAATACAACATTGGCCATACATTATATTAAAATGAAAGTGAAGAAGGCCATCATTAGGCTAGAAAAATAAAACACAACCTTTCAGACAAATAGCAGAAACCTTGGGAGTGGCCAAATCAACAGTTGGTACATTCTTAAAAAGAAAAAACGCACTGGTGAGCTCAGCAACACAAAAATGCCTGGAAGATCAGGGAAGACAACTAAAGTGGATGATTGCAGAATTCTTTCCTTGGTGAAGAAAAGCCCCTTCACGACATCTAGCAAAGCCGAGGACACTCTCGAGGAGGACGTTGTATCATTATCAAAGTCTACAATCAAGAGATGCCTTCATGAATGTAAATACAGAAGGTTTACAGAGGTGCAAACCACTGGTAGCACTCAGGAACAGGAAGATTAGACTTTGCCAGAAAACATCTAAAAGAAGCCTGGCCAATTCCGGAAGAAGATTCTTTGGACAAATAAAACCAAGATTAACTTGTACCAGAATGATGGGAAGAGAAGAGTATGGAGAAAGTAAGGAATGGCTCATGATCCAAAGCACCACATCATGTGGCATGGGCATGTATGGCTGCCAGTGGAACTGGGCCGGATGGATTCTGAAGTGTATAGGACTAAACTGACCCCTTGAATTAAAGCTGAAAGTCTACACTTCAGTTACATCTTCATTGCTTCGTTTTCAATCCATTGTGATGGTGTACAGAGGCAAAAGTACAAAACTTGTGTCACTGAACAAATACTTATGGACCTGACTGCAGTTTCTCATATTCAGATAGTTTCTCATTATGACTTACAGAATCTTATTTTTTCATCATACTGCGGAATGGGCTTCCATACATTTCAATATTTCTCAAGGGTCTTAATTTTTGCTAAACTGATTTAATACCTTTTAATACTTTTCAAGACCCTGCGGACACCCTGTAATGTGTCAAAGGTAAAAGTACCCAGTCTGAAGTAAAATGCTCCCTGTCTGTGTTTACCTATTATATATGATGTTTCTGGATTATTATACTGCTGCATTAATGTGTATGTTGCATTTTACTACTGTAGATGTTTACGGTTGAGCTCATTTTAACTCCTTTATAAGTTTCTTTTAAAGAGTATATTTAGCTTAAGAAGTAGGTGATTTTTCTAAACCCATAACAAGAACACCTCATCCTTCAGTTCATCAGAAAGATTCAAAATCACCAAATTTGGAGATAGAAGGGTTGGAACATATGTAATCTGAAAAAGTAACTCAAGCTGTCAGATGTAGTGGAGTAAAAAATATAATATTTGCCTCTGAGATGTGGTGGAGTAGAATAGAAGCACAAAGTTGCATAAAATGGAAATACTCAAGTAAAGTACAAGTACCTCGAATTTGTGATTAAGTACAGTACTCAGTAAATGTACTTAGTTACATTCCACCAAGGTATATATATTTAATTTTGAATGGTAACGGTTGGAAGTTCACTAAAATATAATTGTATTCTGTAGCATTAAGGCCACACAGGGGTGTCCACATACCTTTGGCCATGTAGCGTACATCTCTGAGGTAATTTCTCAGGCTGAGTTGTAATTGCAAGGCTAAGACATTTGTATTTTATTAATTATAAGACTGAAGTGGAATATTTTGAAAGCCTCACAACTAGTTTCATCTACCTGCTTGCTTCATGTCTCCGATGCGGATGATGTGCGGCCAGTGCTGCAGGGTTTTAGCAAAGAAGGGATTGGTCACTCCCAGAATGACTGACGGCCTGTCGAGAGAGAGACAGTTCACACACGACTCTACAAATATTAACTTAGGCAAATACTTACAAAGGGTGAGGAGTCTGATACAAACGGCAAGTCTCCTGAAGTTTCCTTGAGCAAGACGCTTTATTCCTACCACCGTAAACCTCTCAGGGGAGAGGGTCGGGGGAAATTATGACTACAGAGATCTTTGTAGAGTGTTTTTATTTCTGGGCGTAAAACTCAAATTCCCATGGAGCATTTCAGATCCAGAGAGTTTCCGACAGCAGAGCTCTGAATCAGCTTCTTAACAAAGATTTATTTATTTGTAGTATATATTTATTTAAAGAAAACTTTATAATTTCTTTTTATGTACACCGCTCATAATTCTTCTTTTACATAACAATTTTGTACAAAACCATCATTGCTTTTTTTTGGTCTTTACACACCCTTTTCCTTTATATGCTTTGGTCACACAAATGTGCAGTATTTAAATATCATGCCAGTAAAGCAAATTAAAGTTGAGAGCGAGGTAGAGAGACAGCGAGTATTAAATGAAACTTATGTACCCTAGAGCACGTTACATGCCGGCCAATATAAACGAGGTGTATGACGCACATCAAAGCAGCCGTGGCTGTTGTTTTCTACGTAAGAACAGCAGATGCAGATGGGAAATCAGTGACTTGCTCAAGAGCAACATTCTAACTTGCTGTGCTGGTTCATTGTTACTCACGGAGCCTGTGTCCTGGTGGTGTACTCCTTAAACTCACTGTCGTGGATGGTGAAGTACGGCCGGAAGTCACTGCAGTAACGCAGAGGAGAGACACAGCTGCACACAGAGAGGGGGGGGGGAGAGAGAAATCTTAATGTTCCACATGGGCAACTTTACAGAAAGAAAAACATCACATCTTTTCCAAAACTTAAAAGACACAAATTCAGAATACTTAACCTCAGATTTGCTATTAAATGCCAAACTTCTGTACCTGCTGGCACAAAGACCTGCCCCTAACCCCCTTCAACTAACCTGACCAGTGCCAGCACGGTATCCGACGACTCCGCTGGCGATGGCGCCATGACGACGAGTGCCTCCCCCAGCAACACCAACTCCCACAGCATCTGGATGTGGAAGAAGACTGGGTAGAAACACCTGGGGACAGAGAGAACGAGTGTGTGGTTCACTGTCCCTCCCAGGAAGCGTTACAATGACATTACTGCAGTGTTTGCAAAGGGTATTTGTGTGTGTGTGTGTGTGTGTGTGTGTGTGTGTGTGTGTGTGTGTGTGCGCGTGTGTGTGTACAGCACAAATAATACTGACAGAAGAAATATTTGATTAAAATGGATTTTCTGTGCTTTGCTGATTATCTTTTTTTGGACAGGGGAACAACTGTAGGCATTGCAGACTGATGACTATTCATCTTGATGAATTCATCATTTTGAACAGAGCAGGCGGTGTTTTTGGTTTTTCTAGTTTTAATCTTTTCTTTCACTTCAGATCTTCCTTAGAGAGCTGCCTGTGATAAAGGGCAAAATAAACATTAACATGTATGTGAACAGGAAATGGTTACTGCTTTTTTTTTGTTTTCTTTACACTTAAATGCAGAATATGCTAATTAATAAACAGGATGACAGTGCCACAAAACTGTAAAACTGACCTTTTAATAAGTCACACTGACCCTGTGGGTGAGTTTTGTGAATAAGGGCACTGACATCATCACATTTTACAAACACAAACTGAATATTGCAATGAATACTTTGTAGGAAACATTAGTCTTTATTTTGTTCTGTAAAAACTAGGCAACGTTTTGTGGAAAAGGTGGTTGTCCAACAGGTGTCAGCAGGTGAAAAACACAGCAAGAAAAACCTGCCAGTCCAGACTGTGCGTGAGTCAGTTACTCCTGTAATACCACCACTGAACAGCAGGCGGTGACAGAGTGTGACACAAGCATGTGCACGTTGCCTGCAGGTCTCACCTGAAGAGGTCGACTTCGTGGATGGTAGGGAGCACGATGGACACCTGACTGTCACTCTGAAAAACAGACACACACTCTCTCAGCTGAAATAATCACGTGTTCAATGTACCTTCACACACTTCATGCAAAAATGAATAAAAAACGTTTTGTGTGTGTGTGTGTGTGTGTGTGATCACCTGGGTGGACTGGACCAGCTGTGAGGTTCCTGGTTTGTCATAACAGGTTGGGATGCGGACCTGCAGCAGTGCACAGACTCAACACAGTCACAGTTTGAACAGTGATCAAATACCGATTTAACACAAACACTCTGCACTGCTCCTGCTTGTTTGATCAAAGATCAGATGACAGTGTACACGTCTTAGTAAGACTGTTCGCACATGGACAGAAAATGGGTCATGATGTAGTGGATGCAGCACATTGTACTATAAAGTGGGAATCTTTGGTCATGTGTTCTCAGCAATGTTTTTCTTGAGTGGGGGTATTGTGGATGAGGACATTAGGCCAATGGTCACAGTTCACCAGTGGTCCCCCCGACTGATAATAAAAATAATAAAAGGTTTTTTCAGCCATAGCTATCAGAACGTGGTCTGCAGGTCTGCCACTGCAGGTGGCCTACAGGTTAGATGTAAATCATTTTGTGACTTCCTGTATATTCTTTCTTTGAAACCGTCTTGACTTGACTGCAGCTTTTTTGTCAGCGCCCCCTGCTGCTGCCGCCTGCTCTCGTCCACTTTCCAGAAGAGGTGCAGTTAATCTCAAATGAGCTTTGTGTGTGTGTGTGTGTGTGTGTGTTGTGTGTTGTGTGTGTGTGTGTGTACCTTGATGACCACGCCCATAATGGGCAGCGTGAGGATTCGTCCAGGATGTGGCGTCGGCCAGCGGTCTATGTCATTACAAGCTGTCAATCAAATGCACCAACAACAGCAATCAGAATCCATTTTATACATTATATATATATATATATATATATATATATAGTATATAAAAAAGCATTCACCCTGAGGCCACACAGAGCTTTACTGAGAGTAAGTTAGTAAAAAAATAAAGTAAGAGAAAAATAAATAGGTAGCTGGAGATGAGACACAACACTCAGTCTTTATTTTGCAAAATATATATTATAAAATGTTTTGGCAGTTTCATACAGACGGGTAGAGACAGACAGGCAGGTAGAGACATGCAGAGACATACAGACAGACAGTTAAAGACATACAGACAGACAAGCAGAGACGGGCAGCAGATTGACAGACAGACAGGCAGGCAGGTAGGTAGAGGCAGACAGACAGGTAGGTAGAGGCAGGTAATCAGACTGACCAGCCTCCAGACAGGGTTCCTGTTTCTCGAAGTATTCTGGAGCCATGATCTTCAACAGGGAGTGGAAGAAGGTCACATAGGGCAGCTTACTGATCAGGACGAGAGACTGGTAGAGAGAAAGACACACAGAGAGAGAGAGAGAGAGACAGACTTTTAATACCATCGTTTAATATGACATTAGTGTTTCCTGTTAAACCTGTGTGCTCTGAACTGCTGGGGCTGCATCTGATTATTATATTTCATTCATTATTGATTAATCTGTCTTTCTTGTATCTCCAGTTAACCATTTAGTCTATAAAATGTCAGAAAAAGCCCCAAAAATTTACAATCATGTAAAAACAGAGAAAAGCATCAAAACATCATGTTTGAGAAGGTGGAACCAGCGAATGTTTGGCATCGTTACCTGGTAAATGACTTCAATGGTGTGGACTGATTTGACAAAGATCATCACATATTATTCCACTATTTTACACAGTGGCGAGTAACTTCTTGTCTTATTCTACATCAATGGTTCTACCTAAGTTGGCAAGTGTTCGGTGTGTTGAAGCTGAGCTGCAGTCTGACACTGACCTTCTGGAAGTATCCTCTCTTCAGGGATTTATCTCGCACCTGACGGAAGTACACGTAACCGTAGTAATGGCCCTGTTCCCTCTGCAACACACACAGAATCACAATCCACTTTTTTATCACTAAACCAGATGACTCAGACGTACAGTAACTATAAGAAGTGATGCTGGTTTGAAGGCAACGGGTAGTAACACCAAATGTTGATTTGATTTAGATTTTTCTTTTGTTCGCTCACGAATCATTTTATTAATTGATGAAACTAAACTATTAAAACTTCCATTTTTGAAAGCATTCTTGGTTTACAGCATTTTTTCACACCTGCCTAAAACCTTTGCACAGTACTGTATATGTTGCTGCATGTTTATATATATTTTTGGCGAACCTCTTGAGTTAAAGCCAAAAGTCTACATTTCAATCACATCTTGATTGTGATGGTGCACAGAGGCAAAAGTAAAAAACCTGTGTCACTGTCCAAATACTTATGGACCTAACTGTATGTGGGTCTGTAGTACTGTGTGTGTGTGTGTGACCTTCAGACAGGGTGGTGCGTCCCGGTCGGTGGTTTCCAGGAAGCAGCCGAGTGACGACTTCCTGTTGGAACCCTGACGAAAGCGGAAGCAGAACTGGGTGTCGCCAAGGCAACCTGCGAACACAGCAGAGTGATGGTGTGCTTACCATGGGAACACGCTACCTGGCATAGGCTAGGATAAGGAACCTTTTCTCTGATACAACATTTATACTATTTGCATATATATATATATAATCTTTATATTGTATTATTCATTCCAGCTTGCTAGCTATCTCTGTCAACATTATGCTGCTCAAAGGACTGTCTGTCTTATTCAGCTTTTATACCTAGTGACACCCAAGTGTTAAAACACGGCGTCGTCACTACAGCCTAAATTTGCCTTCCCCAGGAAGCCTTTACCATCAAAAGCGAGCTTGGGAACTGAATAAAATCTGAGGTCCCAAGGCCAAAAGGTCCTAAGGCAATAAAGTCATTTAGATAAGAGTGCAGCTCTGCAAACACTGTGTCTGGCATTCTTAGGGTTAATCTTATACGGCGTAAAATATACAGATACAGATAATACATCTGCATCTAGAACCTTGTGTGGTCTTAACTGTTACACCGTGTGTTCTTCACTGTCACTGAGGTATTTAACGCAAACAAGCATTATTTTCACAACACCAATAAAATAATTTCAACTGTTATTACTGCTACGCCTCATAAAAAGTGATGTTCTGCCTGTGACTCAATCCAAACTACTCCGGTTAAAAGTGCAACTTTTAGATGAATTTCAAAAGGTGTAAGTTATAGAAAACTGTTTTGAGAGCATATGTTTTGCTTTGATTTAGATACATTGATTTCAATGTGCACCAGTCGGCTCTTCAGTGCCTTCCCCGTTTCCTCCTGATTTTTTGGACAAACAGGAAGAGGAAGCAGAGGGAAAAGGAAAAAAAAAGTGCCCGATGAGTCACCAACTGGCCTTTAACCTCCACATGACCTCTACACATCCTCCACCAGACACGGCAGAAGAGCGTGAGTATCAGAGAGAAAAGGAGATAATGATAAGCGTTTAAGATATCCCAAATACAACTCACATACACACAGTTCAGCTCACTCTGTCAGACTTTAAGGCATTCCACTTTATAAGACAAACACACACACTTCCCAGAGCTCAGCCAAGACTCCATGACATCATGCTGTCGGGTTGCGTTCGAGACCACCCAGTGTGAAACAGGCCATCAGCTCTGACTCTCAGTCTGAACGGCCTTCACAGCCTTACATTACTGTTTTACTCATCTGCAGATTATTTTCTTACATAAAGGATAAACCAATTGGACTACAAAATGTAAGAGAACATGCTAATCATTATTGACCTTTCCTGTCGTCATCCTGAGGACAGCAGGTTCGTCAGCTCTACCGCCTGCTGACTCAGTCAACAGAAACACACACTTGATTCACACACAATTCCACAAAGGTGTTTGTGAACATCTGTGTGCATGTAAAATAATCCCTTCCCCCCCTTATCTTCAGTTTTACTGCAGTAGAAATTACTTAGCTTTTTTGACAATGCAAACGATTTTCTAAATGGTCCCTGACTGTAGCTGCAGGGCCAAACTACTATAATTTAAACAAAACATTTGTGAAAACTAGTGAACCAGTGATTCCAACTTATGTTCCAGAAATGAGACTCATTCAGGATACAATTATTATTAAAAATCCATCCCTACAACACAACAATAAGCAGTGTGAGGAGGTGTGAAAGCAAGAAGGGGTTTGAACATCTCTCTCTAGCTCACCTTTTTCATTCCACACACAACTACTTCTGTGACTTTTTATATGTACAACAGGGGGCGACGCTAATCTTTCACATCACCAAACAATTATGCCAAAGTCTCCACAGTGGTTGGATTGTTTTGCTGCGCTCAGAGATGTCAGACAAAACTTAAGAAAAAAAGCTGAAACAGGAACTCACCTGAGTTGGAGTCAGGAAAGGAAAGGTAGCAGATGCTCGTTTTCTGAAGGAAAAAAGATTTTGTTAGATCAATGATTATCAATCATTTATTACAAATAATCTACCAAACTCTAGCCCACTCCACGATTTACTGCACGTCGGATCATTTTATTTACAAAAAGCATGGTAGCCATCTTAAAAGATGAACTCTTCTTTTATTCAGACTCACACCCAGCAGTCGGTCTGACTCACCTCTTTCTCTGACAGTTTGGAATGATGAGGATAAATAACCTGGAAGACAGACGAACGCAGTTAACACAGAGCAGGAGGAGCTCATCAGCCCACATCTAAAAACTGTGTTCAGCTTCTGCAAAACAAAATATCTGCACCGTTTCATACTTGGACATCTTTACCAACATTTATTTGTCTCTCTAATGTCACTGGGTCCATCACTTTATGTACCTGCCGTCGGCCAATTTGCTAAATAGAGTTAGCAGTCACCATATACCAAATTCTTTTTTTTAATTTAATTTTAAACAAATACTACAGTTATTTTTTAGCGCAACAAGTTTAAAAGGGATGTCATTTGTGAGATTAACGAACTGTACATTTTAGTATTAAGTAAATATCCAGATAAGATAATATCTAGAGTGAAATGTGTCCATAGCGCAGAGTATCTAAAACTATGAAGTACAAAAAGTTTAAAAAGTTGTCTAGTCAGATTTGCAATCTTGTTAACTTATTCTTATATTTTGGCCTGTAACGCATTTTACAGCTGCAACTGCAAGTCTATTAATCACTTATTAAATCAATTTGCAACAATTATGATAACTGTGTAAACTAAATATCTTTTGACAACAAAATAAATAACAAAAATAAAATCATCTGCCTGCACATTTCTTGCACAGACGCATTTCCGAAAGTAAATAAATGAAAATGACAAACTGCTCTAATAAAGAATAAAAGCATGGCGTGCAATCTCTGTGCTGATCACTTCCCAAAAGAAAGTAAAATAGGAAGTCTCGCAGGAGTCTGACCCCAGATCCGTTTACAGAACCTTAATAACACACGCAGTGTATTCAACACTTGTTGTCAGTTTATTGATTCCGTATCCCAAACTCCTGTGAGAACAACAGGTGTTTGCTCCGTTAGCCCTGCTGACTCCAGTGGGATTCAAACCCTCCTCCTTGCCAGAGAGGCCTTGCTCATCTCCCCAAAGTTTAACGTCTGACAAAGTTCAATGTGTGTATTTCTGTCTGAGGAAGTAGCTGAGCTGATGTTGTTGGTACAGACTAACTCCAGGGAGGTACACACACACACACACACACACACACACACACACACACGAACAATATCAGTTAATGAACTCGTTATCCTACAGTAAAAAAATATTCTGCTGACTTTAGTGGCATTTGTGTAAACACGTCAGCACCTGTCACCACAGAATAACTCCACAAAAAGCCAAACACACAACTTCATGGAGAGGTTTGTGTGCTCCAATCCAGGAAATAGTCTGAGCCTTCATTACTGCTAACTTAGAATATTTGTAGCTACAATGTAGAGGAGTTTTACATGGCCCAGGTGTTCCCGGCGGATCCTTCTGCCTCACCTCCACCGCCTGTCCCAGCTCCAGGTCGAAGCCGACCACACAGATGCAGTGCAGCCAGGTGGAGAAGCGGTCCCAGGGCAGTAGGAGAGCCTCCTCCGTCTCCTCGTCGCCGCCGGGCCCGGCAGGCAGAGTTATCTCCTCGGCCGGGGAGATGCTACTAGCATCCTGGTCGTCCAGATCCTCCGGCTCTTCGACCTGCTCCCCCAGCTCCTCCGGGCCTTGCAGCGCCATAGCGACGGCCCGATACCCAGGCGGTCTGGGGGATGTTACCGGTTTTCTAAATACGTTTACTACAATTTGTAACTACTGTCCCTCAAACAGAAACAGAAGGCAAGCAGCGATACAGAAAGTAGACACTTAGCAAGCACTTAGCATAGGAGCAGGAGCGTGCGTACGTCGTGGTGACGTCATTGCGTAAGGCCGTCCCTGGCACTGCGTTGTATTCAAGTCCAGAGAAAAGGCTCCGTAAACCAGAAGGTGGAAGACCATCTTCCTCGGGACATGAAAAGAAGGACAGTTCAATTTCTAGGAATGATAAAATCAAAAATACTCATGGTAAATTAAAGTTTCGACATGTTAAGCCAAATGTTTTAGTTTTTCAGCCAAAATTATGAGATACTAAGTCAAACCTTTCATAAGTCAAATTTGTAATGTTTTAAGTCAACATTATGAATTAAGTCAAAGTTGTGAGATGTTTAATTATGAGACAAGTCAAACGATTTGTTTTGTTTTGAGACAAAACTATGAAATAGTAACTAGTTAAAACTAAGTATTTAAATGTATGAGATATGTAGTCAAAATATTGACCTAGGCCTAGTAAATCAACATTTTGGCTTTTTTAATCCCACTTTTGAGAAATGTAGTCCTAATTTTAAGATATCAATTTGAAATTTTTTTTCAAAATGAAAAAATGTACTTGCTTGGCAAATGTAATCATTTTTACAAAATGTGTCCCCAGAATCACACACAAATGGATTTTGCTCATTTCAAACTCCACCAAGGACCGTAATATGCAGTCGAAAGCTCTGAAAAAAGCTAGTAAGTGGACCTTTTGCCCAACTACAGATTAGAACAAGAAACTAGAACTGATAAGATATTGTGAAACCTTTACTGACAAATGTGCTGCGCTTTTTAAGTGAAGTGTTGTAATTTTGAAATCTGTATTTACTGGAAAGTACCCTGTGTGTTCTCCCTGGCCTGGGTCACATTTAAAGATATTCAACATTTTCACCTGTTCTGCTGGATCTGCATTCTTCCCCTTCAAACTGAGTGTAACTCACATCACTGAATGAATTACTTCTTCAATTACAGCCCGGTTCTCAGTCTGAGTCAGGAGCAAGGCAGTAAATCGGCTTTATCTAAATCCTTTAATAGCTCCATCACTGAGCAAGCAGATGGATGAACCAGAGTGGGGCGCTCACAGAGGGAAGGGGGGCACCCGCTGTTGGCCCAAGTTGAATCCACCTTATTATAGGTAAAGTATCCACAAGAGAAAAAGCAATTATTTCATTGTCTGTAAAGCAAATGAAGCAAAATAAAATGCAACATTCAATGTAAGCCCATTGCATCATTAGAAGTTTAAAGCTAAATATCCTTATTGCTGCTCTATTAACAGTAATAATGAACTCAAAAACAATATTACAAAGTGCTTCATATGAAGCTGAAGTTGATCATTAAATAACAGAACAACATAAAACTATAAATCTGTGTTTATCTTTTAGTGACGACACACAGCCGCTGTGGTGTCAAACTGGGATAAGAAGCTAAACACAGTAAGATGCTGTTAAATCTCAAATAATAGTCAGACTGTTATCACAGTGACAGCTGGTCCCCGGCTCGCTCTGAGGGAGGGCTGGGTGGGCATGGCTGCAGGGACTAGGACCGGGATCTATACCATGACAAGGACCAGGTTACAGCAAAACTACAAGGCTTCTGATCTTGACACAAAGAAAACCAACCAACACTATGACTGTAAAGGTCTGATTCACACGTGATTGAATTTTACATTTAAATATGCAAATGCATGTTTAGACACATTGTGAACAACTGTATGTCTTCCTGTCTTTAATGTCTTAACTTTCTCCAGCACTTAGTTTTTCATCAACATGGTACTGCTGATTTATTTTTACTTTGCCACAGTTTAAATTTGACCAAAATGTCTATATATTCTTCTTAAGACCCGGACAAAATTAAAAATTTATTTTACAAAGAAGAAAATGTATTACCATTCGGCCCACAGACATGTGCACGTGTAAATACTGCCATAAACAATTTCCTCTATTTTTAAGGCAATGTTTACCTAAATTCTGTGAAATGTATTTACATACAACTGTGGCCTTAACATGAATGGGAAGAGCACTAAACATTGTTAAACGAGCCAGTATTGTGGAACTAGTCTTCCCCCATGGTGGTGCTCTAGCAACCATCTGAACTGCAGCTACTATGATACGTTTTTGTTCCTGCACCTAAAAATGTCAATAGTCGATTTGATTCTTATTTCATCACATAATTGTTCATTGTGAAGCAGATTGTCTAACAAGGGAAACTCACTTTATGCACAGAACTTTGGTTGACCCGCAGTTCAGATGGATAAAACTGGAAACATTAACAATAAACGTTGAATGTTTCTTGTTTTATCTGGCTGTTGAATTCAACCTAAATGATCAGCAGTGATGCCTCGTGGTGTTTTATCCTCCCATACTGAACTTCTCTACCGTCTCATCAAACATTGATTTGGTCTCAGCTGTCAGTTCACCAGAACACAGCAGGGACGTTTCTGGAGCTATAAGCAGAATTTGATCTCCTCACACGTCACCCCACCCCACCCTGCTGTCCCAGTCCATAAATCAAGTCACCTGGATAAAACCTTACAATGGAACTGTAAAATATTGTTGTTTGTTTTTCCTATATACTGTAAGTGATACAGTTACAGTAGTGGTATTATGTATATGATCTACTGAAAAGTACCGTAAGACAACAACAGGTTAGAAAATCAGTTTAAAGGTACAATCCCTGTTCTGGCTATAGTCAAAATCACAGAATTGTGGCATCCGAACGGGAAAAACTCTAGAATGTTTTTGAAATCCATCAGAGTCAATACGTTTAGACTGAAATATGGTAATGCAAACTTTACATTTTTGTAGCTCTAAGAAAGTCTTAGTGCCATGTGTTATCTATTTTTCTGTTGTTCATGATAAAGGCCTACTGTCTGTGATTAAATACTGGGTATTCTTTAATATTATTGTTATCTACCAATATGGTAAAAAATCAGTAATACTTCTCAGTTACTATAGTGGGTATTTTGCATCATATGTTTAAAATTAAAGCATGACTTCCATATCAGCTGCATTTTCACCTTTATAATCCAATTTTGTACCAGCCTGAAAAGAAGAGTCTTATTTCCAACTCTCCCCCGTTTCTTTCTTTGCTGGCAGCAATGCGCTTCCACGGTATCCGTAATTAACGGCATGTATTTTAATCCAAAATTAAGACGACGTTTATTTCCAGAGTGGACTGATTAATGAGCTCAGCGGTGAGTGGAGTTGATGTGACTCGGGCCCTGAACGCACCACGCCTGTCTGCTCTCCAGTTACAGTATGGCGGCTTGGACTTGCGGAGGAGGACAACTTCTTTTAGATTCCTTCCAGGGAACTGTAGGATGGCGACGGCTATAACTCTTGACGGCAAAACACGTCCTGGACTGAGATAGACGACGACTGCGCAACCTGTGGCTTTTACCGTGTGCTCCCCTGGAAGATAATCGGGCTGGCGTGATGCGTGAGGACCCGCAGTCAAGAAACTCCCCTGATTTTTCCGCGTCTGTTTCTGCCCCGACTGTCAGTTAGCCGGCTAGCTGCTCGGTAGCCTCACCTAACCGCTAGCTCGCCACCCTCATGCTAACGTTCGCTTGCAGGGCTCCGTAGTAGCCAAGACACGGACCAGCTTGCTGCTTTTATTTACGCCAGGAGACAGTGATGGCATTTCATCTCCATTCGGTAAGCGAACTGGTTGAGTGGGGTGGGGTGAAAACATTTGAGGACCTGGGTGATAAGTTTGTCGGCACTCAGTAGCCTAGCCTAGCTTGCTGGTGCAACGCCAGACAAACGCTGGCCGAGAGTTAGCCTGACCACTAGCGAGCTAGCCAATTAGCATTTTAGTTGCACAAGAAGACCTGCTAATCCCCGGTTCATCCCGGCTGAGTGTTTGGAAGCATCCGTCACTGTCTGATTCAGACGGAGAGTCGAGACCGAACTGGTTTAGTTGACAAAGCTTAATTGACTGCTAATGTTTTATTACTCAGGTTATTCTTTGGGGCGTTCAGTCTTGCTAGGTGTTGTTAGCGGTCTTATAGGTGATCTCTGGAGGGAGTGGTAACGTTAGGTAGCTAGCCTCGGTTCCTGGTATCAGGTCAACGATGTCACTCACATAATGACAGGCTGTAAATGACGAATACATTACATATGACACAGTACTCAACGCCAAACGCGTGTGGACCGACTGGCGTGTTGCACATTGGGGTGTGCGCCCGTTGCTAGCTTACTGCAAGAACAGACTTGACACAACTAGAAAGCGCGCAATAATTTGGCTAACTGCTCTCGATAAGGTAGTTTTCTGCATTGATAAATCATTCGATCGGTAGCCACAATTACTGGCGTGACCTGTTGCTATCTTGGGGGGTGGACTGAAGACCAAGTCTGTGGTGGCTGAGTGGCTCCCTCACCTGCTTCAGTGCTGGAATAGTTTGATGGACGTGGGAGGCTGTTTGCCAGACTGTCAGAGCTATACTCAGTCATGTATGTCTTGACACATGGCACCCTGGTCTGTACATAGTGCCTGCTGTCCGATGTAAGTGTCGTTATGTAGCTTTGGTGGCCAGTCAATGAAGGGAATGTCTTGTCTTTTTTATACCTGTTGGCTCATTTTTTATTTTCATTTTTTTCAAACCCAGCAGAGTCTTGTTGAATCGAAGTGCCCGGGCTGTGTACAGTGGACAATGTTTATTAGTTAGTGCCTAGACGCTTAGATGACTAACAGTTCTGCCTACATATAGGTCGCAGATATTGTAGATTATTCATTGGGGATTGCAACAGAAGTCCGCCACTCTGGATCAAGAAAACCTGTCCCACGTCTCTGGTTGGAGTAATACCCTCAAGCCAAAATCAATGCCTTCAGCGCTGGCCGTGTTCGCCTGCCGACCCAACTCGCACCCATTCCAGGAGCGACATGTATACCTGGATGAGCCAGTCAAGATCGGCAGGTCGGTGGCTCGGTGTCGCCCGGCCCAGAACAACGCCACCTTCGACTGCAAGGTGCTGTCCAGGAATCATGCCCTGGTCTGGTTCGACCACAAGACCGGAAAGGTAAGAGAAGATGATCATGACAAGCTGAGTTTATTACTGTATTTTCCTTTAGGATTTCAGATGCATTTGGTGTAAATCTTCACACGCGTTCTGATAAATATGTTTTGTCTGTTGATGAAAAGTAATATTTGAATAGTTGAGATGCATTATCCAATATTCTCCAGCAGTCAAGCCTCTATGATAGCCTCACAGACTGTATCTTCACAAATAATCACTTAAAAATGATTCTCATTGATATTTAAATTGCCAGCAGTGCTGCCACAAACACACATGTACTACCATTTGCATGATTACACCCTGGAGCAAGACATTCTCCCGAGTGCGAACTCGGGTCAGACCTGAACAAATTCAGTTTGTTAAAGGGTACACATTAAGCATGTATGCAGGGAAACACCAAATTCTGTAGTGTTGCCTCCATACATGTACTTGGGGGGTAATGCATGATGATCCCAATTGAGCACAGGAAATGTTCCCAAAACCCAAGGGATTATGGGTAGAAAGACACAGATGCTGTTCCCCTGCTGTGATAGGAGGTTTAAGAAAGTAACAGCACTAAATAAAGTCTGGCTTGGGTAGATTAATATTCTACCCTCCGCAAAAACATCGATCCTTCTTGAAGACGGTCTACTGAAATCTTGTTCAATTGACAAGCTACCTGCGAGACTTCACTGTGTAAACTGCCTATAATTTTTCAGTTAGAACCTGAATTAACCAAATACAACAAATACTTGGTCCATCTTAACCGTGCCAAGGCAAACTGGAACTTTCCATATAGGAGCCTTTCAGAATCTGTTTAGGTTATGATTCTGGCTCTTTTGTGTTTTCCACTCTACTTGAACAACCGTGACGGTTAGGATGTATGTCATAAATATGAGTTATTCTAAAACCAACATGTGTTGTCTGTTAGGGATATTTTCTCAGATTTTAAACACAAAGATCCAGTACAAAATACAGTACATACATTTGATGTACAGTCAGGATAAGCATCAGTACATACATTTGATGTATGTACTGATGCTTATCCTGACTGTTCCGTTTTTCCCACAGGATTTCATGAGATCCTGGGGGGAGGACCCAGAACCCCCTAGGGGAATCTAGGGAAGAAAAAAAAGTAAAAGTTAAATGCATCATGGTGGACTTTGAGAGCAAAAATAAGAAGCTACATCTGTTTAACATAATTCACAAAATATGTTAGAGCACCCATTTGAGCAAAAAGTGGTTACAAACATTGCACCTTGCATTTGGACAATGTCGCGTCCTCAAAATGCCACCAGAAATGTTTGTCCAGACTGTTGGTTCCAGCATGTTTGTGTGTAAATATGTGCATACAACAGGGTAATGAAACTGTTATTTTATTGTATGCATGAATAGAACAGAGTAAAAGTTTTGTCCGAAAATGGCTGCCGGGCTAATTTTCGAGACAGGAGGTAAACCTAGTTCAGGACTAAACAATATTCAATGCGGATATCCATTGAGGAATGTCCTTAGTCCAGCTGAGGATTGTTTTTAGTCCAGTAGGACTAGACTTAATCCTTGTCTGGGAAACCAACCTGTAATTTCTTAAAAATTCACAGGTCTAAGATCTGAAGCAGATGGATAAAATCTGTGTGTTGTAGCATCTGTCGTTGTGTGGCTTCAGTGTGTTTGTAGTTTCTCTGTAGAACAGGTTGAACAGGCTGAGACAGCACTGGGATTAACCAACTATGTGGCATGCAGAGACTTTGAAATACCCTTGTGTGTGTGTGTGAGCACAGAGCATAAGCTATTTATAATGACACCAATAGCGTCATCCTTTCCTCTCTTCAGGGATAAGTGCACACATGAATTGACCAACATGCACCCATCAACATACACAAATTTATTGGCACTTACAATTCACCAACATACTATAATTTATTGAAACGGACTGAATAGAGTTTCAGTTGTTTTTGTTAATATATAATCAGAGGTTTTTATGGCTTAGAAAAGGGCTTACTTTGTTGAGCGGCAAACAGTCAGTTCACTCTTAATATAATGAATCTGGTCACTGACTGACTCTAAATGATATGCAGTGCTGAAGTAGCCCAATCATATAAGAGACTTCACCAGTGTTAAATTAATACACAAAAGGCACTCTATTGGTCCAAGTACAAGAGGACTCCCTTTTTGCAACACCTGTTTTTGGATAAAGAGTTAGTTTAAGATGTGAAACACTTCACAGGTTGGGCAGAGGGACCATATTTAACATATTTTTTTACATTGTTGCATTTAAATGGAGTTACAGTAAATCTGGGGGTGACCTGTGACAGAGGGGTTAAGGTACCAGTCATGATTCTCAGCGTCCATGGTTCATGTCTGGCTGCAGAGCTTTGTTGCATGTCATTCCCCAGCTCTTTCTCTCTTCGTTTGCTGTCATCTCTCTACTGTCAGCTGTGCATTAAAGGCATAAAATACTCCTGATATTAATATTAAGCTAGTGAATCAATAAAAATAACTATTCATTCATTCATTCATTCATTATCCATACTGCTTATCCCGAAGGGTCGCAGGGGGGGGCTGGAGCCTATCCCAGCTAACATTTGGGCGAGAGGCACATATATATTAATAACTAAATAACAAAAATTTAATCTGAGAAAAAATGCTACATTTACTATATCACATTTAAGCTAGGTCTGCAAGAACATGACAACCACTTTTAAAGATGTTTGCATAGATGCTTTGCTGCAGAGGAATTAAGCACAATGACCTGGCTTGCCTAACCAGTACCTCGTAACTGTTGGTTCCTCTTGTAGTAAGAACATTGTTTTGTCACATGAGTCTGCAGTTTAAATTTATTCAAACACCAGCCCACAGTTTCACTTTGCCCTGATATCCCTGATATTATACATATAGAGTTGGTTTAGACTTGCTCTATATTAACAAGTGCTATGAGGTGACTCTTATAAATAACTATAGAAATATAATTGAATTGAATATCCAGTTGAAACAGAGTTTGATGCAAGTTTGTTGCTTTCACTGGTTTTGTTTACTGCACATATTGACAATGTCTCTCTGATGGTCTCTGTGCTCAGCAGTTTTCACCTCCATCTTGCCTGTGTGTGAGAACTGTGCACTGGAGGGAAAAGGTGTGATTGGTCACCTTGTGTGATTGATGAATCAATCAGTCAGCCCAGTGATCCATCAGATTGCTTTATTATTGATGGTGTCGTTCTGTACATCAGAGAAGGGTCCTCTACTGTAAGACTGGAAGAGATCCCTGACTTTCTGAGAGACTAATGGCAAAACCTGATGTTTTAGTTAATTGAACCATGTTCACATGTCAGACTCCACTGGAGCTGCTGGAAAAATGACCACACAGCGACATCATGTCTTTTTATGTTTGGTCAATTTTTATCAAAACTTGAATGTGATTAAGGATAGAGACCAGTAGCACTGTGATTATGTGATATGTACTGTAGCTTGCTGATGTCACAGCTTCCCACAGGGAGCATTGCCTTGATACTGACTACTGTGAAGGAAGGATAGTATTAATTGAGATGAGCACAGCTGGTGTGATGAATATCTGAAGGGCACTTAGAGAAAATAGTGAAGTGTGTTCTTATTTAAGCAGCAGCCATCATGGGAAGGTCAGATCAGACCCAGCTGCTTCTCTCTTAACCCTGAAGGTCCTGGGACTTCAGTTTGGGAACCGCTGGGCTAGAGGAGCTGCGATCCAGCCAATCGGACAGACTGCAGTCCAACCAGAGGACAATCGGATGATATGTCACTAACATTTGCCCAAAGCATGGCACTGCCTCTGCCGGCATGCCTTCTTCCCATAGTGCAAAGGGCATCCCATAGTGCCATGTCTTTCCTTGTTAAGCGACGTACACGCGTCACCACACCAGGCCACCTTCTTCCGTTCATCCGTGGTCCAGTTCTAATGCTCGCATGCCTATTGTAGGTGCTTTCAGCAGTGGACAGAGGTCAGCATGGGCACCCTGACCCTGGCTATGCAGCCCCATATGCAACAAACTGTGATGCTCTGTGTGTTCTGACACCTTTCTATCAGAACCAGCATTCACTTTTCAGTGAGCCTTGGCCTCACATGACCCTGTCACCGGTTCACTAGCCATCACAGTTTGGCCCTTGTCAAAGTTGCTCACAAATTTACACTTTCCCATTTTTCCTGCTTCAACACATGGAGGACAAAATGTTCACTTGCTGCCTAATATATCCTCCCCACTGACAGGTGCCATGGTAATGAGATAATCAATGTTCTTCACTTCACCTGTCAGTGGTCATAAAGTTATGGCTGATTGGTGTATAGTTGACATGTTGTTTACTGTAGGTGTGGCTAATTGTTAGCTAGTTGTGGTTATCATGAGGCTAGTAGCCACATGACGTGGAGGTCACAACAACAGCAATGTAAGAAAACGGTAATAAAAGACAATACACATCCGACACATCCAGTGCTCAAATATTTTGAGCATCACTGTTGATTTTTGTCATTGCAGGCTGACCATCTGTTCCTTCAAAGCACACAGAGGCTTTGCCAGATGTGGGTTACCTCAGCTGTAGGCTAGACAGAGTTTCATTTTACACAGCTCATCCAGTGACAAGCAGGACTGAGACCAGCTGGGCCTCACAATACACTCCATTGACAAAAAGTGAAAGTAACATTTTGTAGGCTTAGACAAAACAAGAAACAAAATATCACCTCCTTGAGCCACACCACAATACGTCATTGGTATTTGGAACAATCTCCTCGGGTCAACCAGTGTCAATATAAAAGATATCAGCATGTATGGGGGTAGACACAATAACATGAACACATGTCACACAATCTCATACAATTAATTCCATAGACCTACAATCAATAGCTGTATCTCAATCCAGGAGCTGCAACCTTCGAAGGCTGCAGGACGAATGATTCACAGCGTTGCAATAAGTTCATCCCATTTCGAAGGCTCCTTTACATGCGGCCTAGAAATGCGGTCTTCTTTTCACAAATTTGTAAGATCCAAAGGTTGTATCCTTTGAAGACCACCCTATACCGATATTAATTGGGCGCAAGGGAATATGGCGCCTGCAAACGTACCGTAACAGCAGCCAAGCAGGATTACACTGTTAAATGTAAGTATTGGGTTTCAGTTCACTCAAATAGCTAATGATAAAAATGTTAAAAACATACACAAAAAGCTATATGCAATAAAGCTGTAGTGTATGAAAAATCAAGTTTCTTCTAATTTGCAGTTTTTGCCAACAATGTGTCCAGGTAATCTTGCAAACTTTACCACATGTCGAAATATATCATCAAGACTTAACATTTTCAAGGACAATTAGTTCAGTTTTAACACACGTCTAGACAACTTTTACACATGAAAATCACCAAAATCACATTTTACTTGTAAGCTTTTTATTCTTCTGATACAACAATGGGTGGTGGGTCCTCCAACACTGTTCCATGAAGTCATCTTCATTGAAATGGATCTTCAAACCCATAGTTGTGCATATTTATGTTATCTGGCAGCAACAAAAAGAATTCCACTTGTACAATTTCATATGTGTTGTGTAATTTGTTTACTGTTTATTTCAGTAAAAATACCATGGATTACAGGTTTGTTGATTTATATTGATTAGCAAATCTGGAGGTTGGACAAAAGTTGTATGGGGGGTTAGGGTTTGTGGTTTTTGCTTTAGCAAAATGTTGATCAACTGATAACAGCACAGCTCAATCAATGTTGGTTTGGTGATTTGCAGGTGAAAAGCGATGTTTATTTGTAAAAGACAACATTTAGTTGAAAACTTTCACTGTTTTACATCATAACCTTTATTTCAACAACATTTGAAGACCATATTTTCAACAC